>PVJC01006511.1:0-54686 GCA_004026665.1 Murina feae
CTATGTCTGGCAGGAATAATGTAAAAATGAATTTTAATGACTTCTTACTCCCTCCCATCCACACCTGACTTGAGTGGTAATGGAGTAGGAGTGTGTGTGTGTATGTGTGGGTGTGTGTGTTTAAGTGAAGCAATGACTGTGGGTTTATTTTCTTTCAGTTGAAAATGGTTATATGTAAAAGGGCTTCGCATACTGCCGAGTGTCTACATCCAGACCCACCTGAACCATCGTCTCTGAGGAGAGGGCGCCTGATCGCGTGTTCTCAGCGGGTCACCTCACAGACCCTCGTGGGTGCGCCCGGCCAGCTCTCGCCGATCACCCTCCTGTGGACATGGTCTGGGGTCCTCAGAGGCTGTGTGTTTTCACTGTGATGCTGCCCCTAGGCCCGATTGTTCGGTTGTCCCACGAGTTCCATCAGGAACCACAGCATTCCTAAGCCAAATCCCTTCACCTGCTCACCTGAGCTTCCCTTGGAGTCTTCACTCATGACCCGATGAACCTAACGAACGCAGCAGCGTGAAGCGATGCACTGTTTTCACAGACTGTCTCTTAGGGACGGGACTGTTTTTTGCTTAAGAAAAATACCTTGGAAAGTAGCTCAGAATTTCTGGTCAAATTTCTAAGCCATAACTCGGCAGGAGAGAGCTGAACGCCACGGAAGTAACGGGCAGGTTTGGGGGGAGCAGGTGTTGAGTGACTGTTGCCACGTGGTGGGGACAGGATGCGCATGCAGTACAGACACCCACGAGCTAACCAGGTCAGAGCTGTCGAGGCGCATGGAGAAGATTTAAACCCGTTTCATTTCAAAGGCTACGTCTGACCTTGGAATTCGACGAATATTAATAAATGAATTCTCTGGTTTAACACCATCCGCCATTGTTTTATTGTCACAGCTTAACGTCACTTTGCTGGTCTTTTTCCTCCTAAACTTTCCACGTCAGTTGAGCTCCTCAGCCATGGGCTCAGCTATCCCCTCGCTGACAGGCCGAGCCTGGTGGGCCCGCACGCGAGCATCTTCTAGGCACCGATTTTGAGAGCTGAACGTTGCCCAGCTGCCTGGGCCTTAACGTCTAGCGGGAGGGATAGAATAGGTCCTGCAGCAAATACGTCGTGTGAAAGTGTGACGGATGCGCACAGGCTGCGGCTGTAAGAAACGGGCCCAGTGGCCTCTTTTAGATACGGCGCTGGAGGAAGACACTTTTGAAGAGCATGAGGCGCAGCCAGGTGTGGACGGAGAGTCACAGGTGAGGAGAGGAAGGCGTGAGGGCTCTGAGGTGGCAGAGACCTGTCCTGCTGGACAGCCAGGAGCAGCCTTCGGAAATGCAGTTTCCCCCCGGGTCCAGAGGAGAGGCCGTAGGGTGTGGAGCTGGGAGAGGAAGCCCTTGGCAGAAATTTTCCTATTTAAAATATATATATATATATATATATATATATATATATATATATATATTTGTATTGATTTCAGAGAGAAGGGGAAGGGAGAGAGAGAGAGAAACATCAATAATGAGAGCGAATATTGGTTGGTGCCTCCTGCACGCCCCACACTAGGGATCAAGCCCGCAACCTGGACATGTGCCCTGACCAGGCATCGAACAGGCGGCCTGTTGGTTCACTCAGCCGCTGAGCCACACCCTGCGGGCGAAATGCTCCTGTTCCAATGAGCAATGCAATCGCCCCCTGAGGTGTGGGGTGGACAGACGCATTTCCTAGCTCAGGGCGCTTCCTCCCTGCGTTTTCCATAACTCAGGCCAGGCTTGGAGCGCTGACCACACAAAACGCGGTCCCTGTTCTGGGCGCGAAGCTGGCTCTCGCTGGGCCGTGCTGTGACCTGCATGAGAGTCACGGCCACCACACCGCACCCCTCCCTCCCCCGGGGCTGCCAGAGGAACTGGGCTCCGACTCGTCCTCGCTCCTCTTCGCTTCCAGAAGCCGCCGGTGAGAGCCGACCTGTGTTCTAGCCACACCTCGTGGCTCATGGCGGCGCTGAACACGAGGATAATCAGGGGGGCAGGGCAGCTGCAAGGGCCTCTCCTTTCCCACGGGGAGGCAGACATTACCAGCAGCCGAAACCAAAGCCGGACCAAGCAGAAGTTAAAGGGACCCTCTGGCTAGGACAAGAACTCATTGATGGCGAGGATGTTATTTAATTTTTATTGCAATCCCACAATAGTTGGTTTGCAGGTAAGCAATGGTATTAAAATTCTCACATTACCAAAAGGAGGCCCTATTTTCATGCCGGGAATGAGTGCTCTGACCACTTCCTCAGGGCTGCCCTGGAAGGCGAGGGTCTGAGGACTGGTGGCGCGGAGGGTTCAGGCTCTAATCAAGAAAGATGACCCTTCTCCAAAGCGCCACGTGATCTTGGGCAGCGCTTCATTTTTTTGGGGGGGGGGGGCGGAGAGGGGCCTCATTTTCCATCCATGTAATGAGGGGCTCAGGCTGGATGTTTTCTGAGATCTCCTCCAGTCCTAACTCTGACGGTGGAAGGACAGCGGAGTAAAATAGGACAGAAATAGGGCAGATGGGATTCAGCAAAGCCGGTGTGAGTTCTGGCTCACATCACATCGTAGTTGTGAGATTTTGAGAAAAATTCTTAGCCTTTCTAATCTCAGATTTCTCATCTCTGAAATGGAATGGTGAAAACAGTACATGACTTCCTTACGTCCAGCGACGGTCGAATGAGATGACCCATGTTTAAACTTTGTAAAACTCTGAGGCTCAGTATAAATGTGAGTTTTGTCACCATAGTCACGATGACGAAAATAAAAATAAATAGTACCAACCAATACCTGTTTATTATTTTAAAGCATATGAGTATGTGGTCTCTTTATCTTCACGACAACCCTATAGGATAGTTCCACGACAATCCCCACTTCCAGAGGAGAAGACTGGGGCAGAGCACATGAAATGGCATGACCAACAAAGAGGCCGGGTTCATGGCAGGAGGCAGAAGGCCCCAGGGCAAAGCTTGGCTTCTGGATCAGCTCTGGTCCTTAAAACTTGATGGGAAGCGACTTAGAGATTTAATGTGGCCACAGATGATGGGTAGTCCTACTCTTTAAGCTTCTTCAGTCATTTTCTGAAAAGCCTAGCCCGGCTGGCATGACTCAGTGGATGAGCATTGGTCCATGAACTGGGAGGTCAAGGTTCAATTCCTGGTCAGGCACATGCCCAGGTTGCGGGCTCGATCCCCAGTGTGGGGTGTGCAGGAGGCAGCCGATCAATGATTCTCGCTCATCATTGATGTTTCTATCTCTCTCTCCTTCGCCTTGCCTCTCTGAAATAAAATAAATAAATAAATAAATAAATAAATAAATAAATAAATAAAAATAAAAACCTATTTGGGGAGGTAAACTGATCTCAAATGAATCATGTAGTCACAATCACGCATCAAAACACACGGATTTAGAATTTTCCCTGAAAGCAATATGGTAAAAGAAATCAGTATGACCACCAAATAGCCCTCCCATTCTGAGAGCGATTCTGGAAGAAAAACGTAGCAACTTAAACATAGAGTTCCAATATCTCCGAAACCCCAGAGACAAAAACAAACACACAGGAAGCACCAGTGCTCATGCGTAAGTTTTCATGTGCACACAACCTTAACCGGTGAAAAGCCCCCCCTCCCCCATGCCTCCACGCCCACCCCAAACAAGCACCTAGGAAGGAAGTCAGCCTCTCGATCCGACTCGGCCCCCAGGCACAAAGGCTGCCTAATGACAGGCGTGTTCCTGTGGTGGAATTTCGAAAGCAGCAGGCAACAATTTAATTAGCTCCAAGTCAATAAATCTCCATGAACCCCAGTAAGGCAGTAAACCACAAGCCTTGCTAGCAATTATCAGCAGGAGATTATTCATGTAGAACCATGATGCCTAACATTTGGCAATACCCAACATGAAATATTTATAAGTTTCCGAGAACGACTAACAATGGAGAATGGCATTAACATGCATCAGACTTAATTCTGCTCGAATCCTTAATTTTGAAAGAATGCACACGAAAGGATATAAAACATGGGAAAACCACAGATGATAAATGGTCAAAGGAGAGACATTCACAAAATAATTTCCCAGGTGCTCCATAGACTTTTTCTCTTAGAAAGTGACTGCAGGAATATTTTATGTAGGGAAATGTTGACCCTGGTGGGAGTGGGTCACACTGTGTTACTCACATATTTGTTATATATAACTACTCATCATATTCTTTACATGAAGCAGTCCCTAGAATCTGCCTCAAATCTCACCACGCTAGACACTGCTGTGGGTTAAGAGGTGATTTTTGGCTTTGATGGAAGGGTTTTGATTTGAGAATCTATGATAATTTTGATAAAATAATATAATGAAATAAGACAGATAAGCATGTTTACCAGCCCCCAAGCTTCACCTTCTGCAAGGTATGTGCCCCCCGCCCCCATACTCACCAGCTGCAGTACAGTTCAAATCTAGTAGATACACCCAAGTTCTTTAGCGCCAACTCTCTCTGACGATCTATAGAAAGTAGAATATAGGGTTTCTCCCTCCAAAGTCATAAAAATAACTAATTTTCAAGAGAGGCAAAAAAACCAAAACCAAAAACCAAAAAATAAAACAAACAAAAAAGAGTGGTAGGCTAATAGAATGTTATTTTCCTGCGTTATCATAGGGTTACTTTCATTCTCTGATCCTTTTTAAAACAAATAAGTTTTTATTGATTTCATGGAGAATAAGAGAGAGGGGGAGAGAGATAGAAACATCAGTGATGAGAGACTCATTGATCGGCTGCCTCCTGAACACTGGAAATTGTTCCCATACTGGAAATTGAGCCCATAACCTGGGCATGTGCCCTGACTGGGAACTGAACCGTGACCTCCTGGATCATAGGTCAACGCTCAACCACTGAGCCACAACAGTGGGGCTCAGCTGTCTTTTAAATCCTGCCAACTCTCCAATAATTCTTTGAAAGTGAAGCTTATGACATTGTTTACTTTGAGGATGATAGCTATTTCTCATTCGATCAGTGTTGCCTCACAATGAAGACCTAGTCTAGGGACTTTTTAAACCAGTCCAGAAAATCGAATATAACTGAAGGAAGTAATGAAAGAACTAGCTCGGGTCCCTTTGGGGTGTGTGTGTGTGTGTGGGTGTGTGTGTGTGTGTGTGTAATTGTGTGTGTATGTGTGTCTGTTTGTCTTGCTGGTAAACAAGTTGTACACTACTTTTCTCTCTTTTAAATCCTCACTTGCGGATATTTTCCTATTGATTTTTAGAAAGAGTGGAGGAGAGAGGGAAAGACAGAGAGAAATATCAATGTGAGAGAAACACATCAATTGGTTGCCAAGGAGGAGCCTGCAGCCAAATCAAACCTGGGCTCCTTTGGTCCACAGGCCGACACTCTATCCACTGAGCAAACCGGCTAGGGCTACACTACTTCTTTTTTACGTATGGAGTTTCCAGCCAAACTCTGGAATGGATGAGGTTCACCTGTAGTTTCCTTCTATCTCCTTTCTATGTCCTGTCAGTGTGGCATGCACTCCCTACACCCCCAGGCATGCAGCATCTCCCCGGCGGCCCAACTTCGGAACCCACTCCCCTGATTACCCACAGGATGGTGCTCAGGACTGCCCTGTCCCCATAGATGTTTGGCAGATTCACTTGTCATCTACTGTGAAAACCCAACAGCTGGACTGGAGGTGGGCTTGGAGGAACAGAAGCCCAGCGGGCAAGGAATGTGTAGTCTATAGTCTACAGGGAAGACAGATAGTAGACACCTGATTATCGTTGGAGAAGTACGAGAGTCTGGTGAGAGCATGCAGTACTGTGATTGAGCAAACCTGGGATGCAGGAGGAAAGCTGCTCTAATAAAATGCTGTTTAAGGAGTCTTTATGTAACAGAGAGATTTCTATTTTTCGGCAGAAGCTTCTCTTTGTCTCAGGTAAATCCCTGGGTCAGGCTGTCCTGGGCTTTATCCCTAGAAAGCACCATCCTCACCAGGCCAACCCAGGAGAAGTACACTGACACAGTGCCAGCCATCTGGACGGGGACCCCTGGGAGCACCAAAGCCCTCTGCGTTCATACTCTCCTGACCCGGAGTCGGATTAATCACATCCGACTAATCACATTCATCAACTAGGGGCTTTGTGTTCTCTGTGTTAGGAAAACAGTCTTAGAAGTTGGGCCACATTGGGTTCAAATCCTGACCCTCCCTGAAGAGCTGTCGACCCTTAGAAACATTGCTTAATGTTAAGTTAGCCTCAATATCCTCATCTATGGAATAGGAAGAAAAGATATCTGACTTATAGTGTTGTTTCCATAGGATGATTTGAAGGCACTAAACAGAAAGCCCTGATTAAACCGAAGTAAACAGTGACATTTGTTATCACATGCTACTAGTAAAAGCAGTCTGCTCCATGGACATTCTATCAGGACCCTGGTCGCATTTCTCTGTGGTTATCTCCACCTCCCCACCTCCCTGTGTGCGACCTCTGGCATGCAGCAGGTTCCGGGAAGTAGGTCAAAGTTCAACATGGAACAGAGAAAGAACAGGCTTCCTCAGGAGTGAGGGAACCTGCCAGAATCGTGAGCACACATCTCCCTCGTGTCTGTTGGTCATATGTTCATTCCTGAAGCAGAAACTGATGAAAGGAAAGGGAGGACCCTTAGACAAATCAGAGCCACCCAGGTGCTGAGCGAGAGGTGACTTCTGAGCCTTGTGGCTGGACGAGTTGGGACACAGAACAGAATTAGGGCTCTGGGGAAAGGAACAGGGTCCTGAATGCTGGGGAGGGTCTGTGAGAATCGCATGCCAAGTGCCATTGCTGTGCTTGACTCGTATAAATAATTAATCGCATTACTTTGGGGAAAGGGCAATGTAAGAAGCATCTGCAGAGAACAGAAACCAAAATAACCAGTGTGCTCACCTCAGCCCAGTGGCATTTGCTGTAACAATCCACTGTACCCCTCCCCCAAGAATATCCCATCTGTAGCAACAGGCCTGGCAGGTGACACGGACCTGTTAGGGCTGTTCAAATAATCTAATCGATACCTCCTCCCCTGGGAACTGACCTTTAGGCCACTTCACAACCGACATTCCCTTTCGCTTAGACCACATTCCACTTGTTAGGACCATTATCCTTCCCTGTAGACCTTCCCAGGATCCGGACCAGCGCAGGGAATTCTCTGCCTAGAAAAAGCCCACCTAGCGTCCTTTAAAACCTCTGACTCCCCATCCCCGGGTGCTGATGCCATTTGGGGGCTCAGCCCATCTGGGTACCTCATGACCTAATAAATGCATAATCCTTTACTACTTTTGCCTTGTGCGTTCCTCCTTCGGCGACCCTAACACTACCTGGAGTGGGAGGCACTGTGACACCGAGAAAAGCCTCTAGAAAATGCTGTAGGATGTGCAGGGTCAAAGTAAGTCCTAAAGTGGTAGCTGTTCCTCCTAATGGTGGGCATCTCAGTGGAAGATGCTTGGGGCTCCTCCAGTGTCTTCCAGACTTGACACTTCAGAAACCAGAGGTCCCCTGGGGTCTTCAAGCCGCTGGAGGCCACCATCCCCATGAGTTTCTGTCTCTAGTCTTCCTCTCTGTAAACATCCCCACTGTGCCCCCTAGGTCCCTGCTACCCCCAACTCACCCACCGAACTGCGCCTGGACATTCGATCCCAACAAGAGCTCCAGGAACTCATCCAGCGTGACAATGGGAAGGAACCTCCATCGCCTTGGAAATGCAAGCTCCAGACTTCAGAGCCATGGACCAGGCAAATCCAGGGAACCCCCACAAGAGAAAGACGGTGGGGGAGGGGAGGTTGGCGTTAGTCCTGAGCTACTTTAATTCTAAATGCCGTCAGCCTGACCTCGAAAAGCTGCCTGCGTGGGTCCTGCCTGCTCCTTCCACTTCTCAGGTCTCCTATTTTGTTTTATTTTTCTAACCCATTTGGCGTCTTATCTTAGTTGTCGCTCACGCTTTGGCCTCTGGGGTTGCTGACCCACTTTAGAAGGTTTGTTTTGGCTCTGACTTTGCATTCCTTTGGGGACTTGACTCTCCCGAATTACCTGTCTGCACCTTGCGCAACTTTCAGCAATAGAGGCCTCCTTCCTCTGACCTCTTCCAACCCAGAGACTGAGGGTGCCCCTTTGCCAGCCCCACTCCCCAGGAGGGTGATTGCCCAGGGGAATTCTGTAATTCAGACTCAGCTTCTTTCCTGTGCCCTCTGAAAAATGGCTGTTCTGAAGAGGCAGAAGAAAGCCATCCGATTGAATTGATTCCATCTCACGGGTGAATTGATCATTCCCATTTAACACTTAAGCTTACCTTCAATATATTTCTAGTTTTTAGAAGTACATAAATGGCCTGGCCGGTGTTGCTCAGTGGATTGAGCATCATCCGATGCACCAAGAAGGTTGCTGGTTTGATTCCTGGTCAGGGCATATGCCTGGGTTTCAGGCTCGATCCTCATTAGAGGACATGCAGAAGGCAGCTGATCAATGCTTCTATCTTCTCTCCCTCTCCCTCTCTCTCTAAAAAAATCAATAAAAAATATATTTTAAAGACGTATATAAATGTAACAACACAAAGTAAAATATTTGGGGCCCAAGAAGTCTCAAAGTGGTGAGTTCTCCCTTTGGGAAGGTAGGGTGTCCCAAGTCTTCCTGAGCTGCTTATTATTTTTACCTCCTCCCTCACCCTGTTCTGAAATCACAGAGCCCATAAGTGTTTCCAGTTTTAAATGGCTTCCGTGATTGCCATAGTGGGCACACAGATATGACAGAATCTAGATATTCTGTACTTTTGTGTGTGTGATGTGGGTGTTTTGCTACCAAAACATAGATCCGCGTTAACAGGAATGATTCTCCACTTTTTCCTTCTGGTGGTTTCTGAGGGCCGGAGTGCAGAGTGATTCGCTTCCAATGATTACCTTCGTGCTTTCTGCCTCCCTCGGTAGAAAAGAGCTCCGCAGAATGAAAGACAAGAAGGAGAACAGATTAAACCTAAGCAAGGAATCAATTAGACCTTAAAATGCAAAATAATCGGTGTCTTGAATTTAGTAGCCAGCAATTGAGGTTCTCTGTTCCTGCCTTAGACCCGGTTGTAATGAAATGCTAGGAACTGCAGATAAACAAAACCTACTGGCTAACAGTCTCCCACTTAACCTCTATGGCAGGGATTTTAAATGCAATGAAACTATTAAGGTTAGTGGAGTACTTTGCTATAATAATAAATATATAAACGGATTGTGGTCTTTGTCCCTGGCTCCAGACCAGAGCTCTCCAAATCTTTGTAAGTGATAAAGGCGCTGGGAGCATCTTTTGTTCCAACGTTAGTCCTTCACCCCAGTTTCTGACAAAGAGCTCCTCCATCCCTTGGGCTTTCCTGGGTGATAGGAGCATCTTTGGCACAATGAGGTCACTCTCTGTGGGCTCCTGGGTAACTTCAGGATTGGGGCTGGTCGCTGGAAAGACCAAGCCTGGGTCGGAAGCTTGGAACTTCCATCTCCACTCCCCATCCTCCAAGCAGGGGAGAGAGACCAGAAGTTGAGTTACAATTAATCATGCCTCTGTGCTGAAACTGCCTTAAAATTCCCTAAACTACAGTGTTCAAAAGATTTCAAGTTCGTGGAATTGGGTGGCACTCCCCAATTCCCCCAAAGCTGCTATGCTTGGGACCCTTCTGGCCCTCAGCCTACCTATGTATGTACCTCTTCATCTGACTGCTCATTTATCATTTATCATATTCTCTCTTAGGAGAAAAATCAGTAAATGTCATTGTTGCCTTGAGTTCTGTGAGACACCATAGCGAGTTATTGAACCCAAAAGAAAGGGCCATTAGAACCCCCAATTTCTAGCCAAGTCTGAAGGAAGCTTGGACCACCTGGGGAATTGGCATCCGAAGTGGGGGCAGTGGTTGGGACTCAGTCTCTCACCTGGGTGATTTGACATTAGTTCCAGGCAGATGGTGTCGGGCAGGACTGAACTGCAGGTCACCAGTTGGTGTCAGAGAATTGGTGGATGTGGGGACAACTCCACACCTACTGTCAACGTATTGTGAGCAGAAGGTAGAGGGATGGTATTTTCCCTTCAGCAAACCAATGAGGGGCTAGTATTGCCAGGCGACAGGTGGTTATATGCATGAAACACATGCCTAACCTGAATCAGAGATGCATGTGAAATTCTGAATAGTTTTGGAGACTAAGAACACAGAAATACTTGCTATGATGTCTCACCACGTACCTGCACTTCCCACCAAACCTCTACTGAGAAAGCATCCCATACTCCTGAACCCCAGAATAGGCGCTTTTAAATGATCTACACAGGCAGTTCTATCGGTAACTGCCAAGTCCAGATCATTAGTAGCAATAACTTTAGAAGTTGTTATAAAGCTGGTTGATAAAAAGGTTGCATAGACATATACAACTTACTAAAATAGGAAAGATCTGTATAACTCTTATAAAAACTAAAGGCCCAGTGCACGAAATTCTTGCAGGGGGCTCTGCCCCTGCTGTGACCTCTGCTGCCTCTGCCTCTTCTGCCTCAGCCCCCACTGCCATGGCTTCATCTGGAAGGATGTCTGGAAGGACGTCCGGTTTACTTAGCATATTACACTTTTATTAGTACAGATGAGTATGATAATTCTGTGGAAACCGGCAAGGGAAACAGACTTGCTTTGGGGTCCCATTTAGTATCCAAGTGCAAGGACGCTGGAACATGAGCAGACTCAGGACAATCTCCATCAGCCAAGGGACCATTTGTCAGTAACTGCTCAGTGGATTGAGCGTTGTCCCATGAACCAGCCTAGTGATGATGACTTGTCTAGGAGACAGAGGTTCATATCAATATCAACTTCCTGCTAGCATCAGTTCACAAGCTTGTGTTAATAAAATGGCTTCACCTTTGAGAATAAGCACATCCTTCGGGCAGTAGGTTTATCTTCCTTCCTAGAGTGTCACTAGCTTTCTTATCTCAGAAAGAAGGCATGATTTCTGGAGCATTTATTGGCTTACCATGGCAAAGCCAGGGAATATGTCTATTGACATTCAAAATAAGAAACATTTGTAGGTAGGAAAATAACAACAGAAAAAAATAATTCCCCAAATTGGATATCTTTCTTTGTTTAATTTGAACCCCTGACAAGAGTAAGTCAAACAGCAGAGCACTTTTTATGTTCTGTTGAGAAGCACAGACTGAGAGGAGCCAGAAGACTGAGAAACTTAAAACTACTATAAAACCGCCGTCATTTTTCCTAATTAAAGAGTAGGCCTGTCTGATTCATAAAAGGGCCTGAATCAGAGGGCACTTTATAAGAAATGTAATTTATGGCAGCCCTTAACAAGGAAAGGGAAGAGAATCAAATTAAAAGCCTTAGAAAATAAAACATTCAATAAAACAAAGACAATCATCTATAACTCATTTATTATTTGTATAGAAATACTATTACTAGGTTCGTTTTCAATTTTTTTTTAAGAAGAAATGAATTTGCCTTAGCACTTAATAGACTAAATTCATTCCATCTTTGATTATCACTAGCTGTGTGGTCTGTTGGAATGACACCAAATTCCAGGTTAATGAGTCTAAATTAATAAACTATGTGGGCTTTGCCTATATCATGTCTGATAGAAATATATCAGTTGCTGGCTTTGGGGGATATGCTTTTTTAAAACATTCCCAGAAAAGGAATTTATAGCTGTATGACAAAGTGATTGTACATTTCTACTCTGGCCGCCAGAGGTCTCTACTCACCACTACAAATATTCCAAGCTTGGCTACTGAACTGAGCCACAGACAGGCAGTGTGGCATGCTCTTGGGTAAGAAATAAAAGCTCTCAGGCACTCTTCGGGACCAGAACTTGCGTTGGAACATCTGTAGGTGATTTGTACGTACAGAAGTTTGAGAGGCATTGTTCTAGGTTATGGGAACAAATATTTTCCTCTCCTATAGGATCAGGATGAAGAAGTTTGAAAAATCAGAGGATCTTGCCATCATTTCAAACTCAATCTCCTGACTTCAGATTAGTTTGTTTTTCATAAAAGCATTACAACTCAAAAACTAGTCTTTTCCTTAAAATACCTGTTCTAAAGTGTTTCTTTCACAACACTTTTAATCCCATAAATGATCATAATCATGAACCCCCTTTTTTTAAAAAAAATAAATCTGCTTTTCAGATATTATATTGGAGTTGAAAAGCCTGAATTATCTAACACTAGTCTAATTTTCTCATTTTACAAAGTTGGTACCTACAGTAACTGTGGGCTCTCAGTAAAGATTCCTCTCCATCACATCCCCTTTTTTTTTTCTCGGTAAAAGAACTGGTGCTGAGCTAGATGAGCTCTGGGAAAGGGACAGGACTTGTCAATCAAGATGCGTCTGAGTCCCTGGGGGTAGCACTCTGTCCTACTTGACTATACCAGGATTCCTTAAGGGACATACGGCCTTGGACAAATCTTTTCTGCCATGCATGCAGGGAGACCCTGGAGTGATCTGAGAGTAAGGGCACTGCCTGTGGTGCCTCAGAGGGGAACTGTCAGCCTCTATACCACATTCACAGGGAGGGGACCCTGTGGCCCGAGAGTTTCCTGATTTTTAGAGTAGTATCAGAAAGGGGAAGGTTCCTTCAATTGCGATTGGCCAACAGAGAAAAATATTCATCTATTCAAAGGTGTCCAGAGCCAAAGAGAGGACAAATAAATACGATGATCAAATCACACCCCTAATGGAACAGACCTACTGGAGTAGATAAATGGGTTCCTAAATAAAAAATTAAAGAGAGTACTAAAGCCCAGCCAGTGTTGCTCAGCGGTTGAGCATCATCCTAAGAACCAGGAGATCATGGTTTGATTTTCGGTCAGGGATTTCAGGCTCAATCCCCAGTAGGGGGTATGCAGGAAGCAGCTGATCAATGATTCTCTCTTATCATTGATGTTTCTATCCCTCTCTCCCCCTCCCTTCCTCTCTGAAATCAATAAAAATATATTTTAAAAAAATCTTATAAAAAGAGTACTTAAGGACAAAACTTTAAAATTGCAAATAAAGAAAAAAGACTTTTTAATAACCAGACCAATTCAGTAGGTGAATCAAGAGGGTGAGTGGTGATGGATGACAACTATATGAGTTAATTGGAACATGGGCCACCATTAGCATCACAAATCACAGACCAAAGCAGGCAGAGATTGAAATCACTAAGGTAGAGGTGAGATTTGGAAATGGGTACAGGATGCCTGTCATGTGGATAACACATTCTAAAAGCAAAGGAAGGAGCACATGAAGTGGAAGAACTAATTTGAAATAACTTAGGAGAAATTTTTCTAATCCAAAGAAAGGTGTAAGCTTTCAGAGTAAAAAGGCTCAGAAATCTTGATGGATGAGACAAACATACATCCTGGTAAAAGAAGTTTCCAGGCTTTTCCCTTTTGGCTATCATTGGATTGCTTTATATCTAATCCAATAAAATACTAATATGCTAATCACTCCGAGACACCTAAGCCACGCCCATCAGCCAAGCCATGCCCACCAGCCAATCAGAGCAGCTGTATGCAAATTAACACAGCCAAGATGGCGGCTGGCAGCCATGGAGGTAGAGTAAACAGGAGGCTTCCATTGCATCAGCGATGGAGTTGAAATTGCCTGCCTAGGCTGGCCGGGCCTCTGCTCAAGGCAACAAAAGTTTTAATTATAGAAGATAAATTACCCCAGAAACCTGATTCCATCCAGCCTCGCTGGGACCTTGGATCAATGGGAGCTGTGGGCAGCCTGAAAACGGCTCTCAGCCCCTCACCTAGGCTGGCCAGGCAACCCAGTAGGGACCTGAACCCTGAAGGGACTGTGGGCAGTCTGAAAATGCCTTCAGCTCCTCACCCAGGCTAGCCAGGCGTGCCTGCAGGTGGACATCCCCCAAGGGGTGCCAGACTGTGAGAGGGCACCAGTCAGGCGGAGGGACCCCCATGAGTGCACAAATTTTTGTGCACCGGGCCCCTAGTGTGTGTGTGTGTGTGTGTGTGTGTGTATTTCAAAGAGGAAGGGAGAGAGATGGAATTATCAGTGGTGAGAGAGAATCATTGATTGGTTGCCTCTTGCATGTGGGAATTGAGCCCACAATCCGGGCATGTGCCCTGACTGGGAAGCAAACCATGACCTCCTGATTCATAAGTCAATGCTCAACCACTGAGCCATGCCAGCCAGGCATCATTGGATTTCTTATCTGCCACACAGGAAGCTAGAGGACAGTGGACTCTTATCTTTAGGTGATTGAATGAAACCCTAAGAATCTTATACTACGCATTGACTGTTGCTTATCTGTTAAGGTGAAAGGTATTAGAAGACATGTTCTAATCAGAAACTAAACCATTGGGTGCCCCATCTGAGGTAAACACCTGAGAAAAGGACCTTTCCTCCAGACCCAAATGAACTAAAACAGAGACTTCAAGGTGGGGAAGGTAAAGTGGAAAAGAATTGGAGATAAATAATTCACTGATTTTATAAATATGTCATTAAATATTGATGAATAGAGATAGAATATGCAATGGATCCACTTGTGTGCCCTGAAAACAAACAAACAAACAAGCATGAAGTGAAACTCCATGTTTAATTACTTCAGCAAAACCTTACAATTAAGAGTGCAAGAGGAAGTAAAAACCTTACAGAGTTTAATTAGGAGGGGTAGGATAATTGGGAGGAGGGAAGAAAGGGAGGAAAGGAAAGGATTCTACAAATTCCATGCCATTAGATTGTGAGCAAAATGTGGAGAAATGAGGAGGAGGAAATCAGTAGGGAATTAGTGGGTCTCAGTGGGAGAAATAGCTTTGAAAGAATAGAGCAATAGAGGCATTTGTTCTGATTTACAGGGCAGAAAGAAAACCCAGGTCATTAATTGAATGGAATATGATGGCAGAACTTCTAAATTAACAAGATGAATATGAAATGCGTAGCAACAAGATCAGACCAGTAAAACTAAAACAGGGACAACAATGTGAAGTAATAACCATAAAATATCAGGGAAGGAATAGTTAACATTTCTTTTCTTCTGTATTATTTAGGTTGATTCTGACATTCTTTGTCTACCTTTTTAAAATGGAATGCTTAGTTCATATATTTTCATCTTTTAAAAAAATGTACGTAAGGCTTTTATTTTGCTAAGTACTGCTTTAACTGCAAAACACAGACGTGTTGAAATGTAGCATTTTCCTTACTTTGTAATTCTATGTATTTTCTAAGAAGTTAAGACTTCTTTTAACCCATAGATTATTTATTCTAATTCCCCAAGTTGGTTTTTTGGAGGTGCAGTATGGAATTAATTTTTTAATACTGGTGTCTAATTTAATTGCGCTGTGGCCCAGAGATTGTCTATAGGAAATAGATTTTTAAAAAATATTTGTTATGCTTTCTTTATGGCCTTAAATATGATTTTTAGATATAATGACTTTTTGATCAAGCTTACTCTTTTTTGCTTGCTTGATCTGTCAGTTGTTAAAGAGGTATATTAGAATCTGTCACTGTCATGATTGATGAATAATTTGTAATTCTTCCAAATTTTGCTTTATGTATTTTGAAACTTTATAAATTTTGAATTGATATATTTCCTGGTGAGTTAAAATTTTTATCACTATGTAGTGATCTTCATTGTCATTGATGTTTTCAGCTTTGAAGTTTCTTTCATCTGTATTTAAATAGCTAGCCTACTTTCATTCTTGTAGGATTTGCCTATCATGTTTTTCTTTTTTTTTTTTTTAACCAATCTTACTGTGTTCTAAAGTGTTAAGTTGATTTCTTGCAAACAGAGAGCAATTGTATATCTAAAAAGATCTAATCTATCTTTATCTTTGAACTGGAGATATTAATTAGTCCATTTATATTTAGTGTGCTTATTAGTTCGTATTTTCTAATTGTCCTTTTCTCTCCTTCTAGGTTTATGTCCCTCATACTATTTCTTGCTCTCTTTTGGACTAACTTTTTGTTCCATTTCTTAATATTTTCTTTCTGGTATTTTTAAGTGATACATTGTTTCCATTTTTCAGTATTGACCCAGAAAATAGAACATGCATATTTAATTTTTTAAAAATATACAGTTAATCAATAGCTTTACCTTCCTCCAAAAAATATAAGGGCCTTAGTTGGCTTTTCCCCTCCACTTACTCCTGATTGTGTGATATTTATTATCCTATGTAATAAAAGGCTAATATGCAAATTGTCCCTTCAGGAGTCTGACTGACCAGGAGTTTGACCACTTGCCATGACGTGTGATGACCACCAGGGGACATTGTGGAATGAAAAAAGGCCCCAGCTGGTGACTGACAGCTGGCAGCTGGGGGTAGGAAGGCCCGATCAGCCCTGATCGCCGGCTAGGCCTAGGGATCCTACCTGTGCATGAATTTTGTGCACCAGGCCTCTAGTAGTTCATAACAAGAAATATACTGGGGCAGAGGGCAGAGGGGGTTAGAAGAGGTCAATGGGGGAGGGAGGGCAGCGACATACTTAATACTTCCAACAATAAAGATTTAAAGTAAAATTTAAAAAGGAAATATACTTTTGGTCATCATCCCTGGTTCTGGCACAAAGCTCCTAAAATTTGAAATTTCCTAAGTGATGTTATGTTAAGGAGGGAACATTTGAACCTCACCTAAAGACAAGGGCTGGTTGCCTAAAGAACCAACCATGTGATTAGCAGATTGGAACTTTCAGTCCCACGCCCTGACTTCTAGGGAAGGGAGAGGGCTGGAGGTTGAATCAACACCCAATGGCCAATGATTTAGTCAACCATGGGTATGTGATGAGGCCTCCGTAAAAACTGGGTTTGGCAAGCTTCTGGGTTGATGAACATGTGTAGATTTGGGAAGAGTGGCCACTAAAGAAGGCATGAAAGCTCAGCACCTTCCTTCCCTAACCACTAAGCTTACACTTAAAACCAATACAAAATAAAATTGCAAGAAAAAAAAATCTGTATTACTCTTTGAAGTTTCTAGAATATTCTGTACCCCACCCCTTTCTTTGTTGGTGGTGGTAGAGAAGGTTGGCATCAGCTAACAGAGGATGCCAAGGCTTGAAGATGGCCCAACCACATTCAGGCTGCATTCCAGGCGGTTGGGTAAATACAAGTATTGCCGCTTAATTTCAGTGCCCATATATGTCTTACAAGCATGAATCACTTGCAGGTAGGGTAACCATATGGCCCAGTTTACCCAGAACAGTCCATGTTATTGTTTCTTGTCTCAGCATAATAATAACACTCTCACTCTCACAAGTGTCCTGGTTTGGATGATATATTATATGGTCATTCTTCCTTTAACTGACAGCTTTTAACTTGATTGCTTCTCACTGCTCATATTGTTTGAGATTAAAGGATGCTTTATATTATGAAAGTATGGAAGTCATTAATTATTTCTATTGACAAAAGCACTCTGTGACTTAAAAGACAACTGTTCAGAGTTAATAACACATTCGACCCTCACGGTCTCGTAAATGAGTAGCAATTTAATTAGCTTCTGTTGCAAAGGAAGCGACTGTGATTCTTCATAAATGCGGTCCAAGTGTAGCTCTGGCTCACCAGCCTGATACACTGAGGCCTGTGACCCAGCGGGATCGGTGTGCCTGCACTGCTACTCACAGGCAGTTCCCTGCACCCACACCTCCTGCCCCGCTGCCTTCCAACCAAAATATTCCTAGAACTTTCCCAATAACCAGCCTGTCTACATCAGTTCCCCCAAGACGCCCGCTACATTCATTTCCTAGTCTGTCTCCCTTCTCCATGTCAGCAGCCTCACAATGGTACTTGCTATAGCGGTTGGGCCACAAATAAGGCCACTGTCTTTGCACAGGTGCCCTTGATCAGTGACCCCCCCCCAGGTGCCTGTCATCAAGGCTCACAGCAGATCTGGGCTCCTTGACAATGGCAGGGAAAGGCTCTCTGCTGACCCCAGTTGGTAGCATGTTTGTGCGTGGATTTATCATTTTCCAGCCCTTAATCCTCACTCCTATCACAGCTCCAACCAGGCCAAAGGGCTAGAATGGAACTCTGTGTGGTCTCTATTCTCTTTGTCTTCCCTCTCTACCTCCTTCTTTTGGTCAAACAAAGCTCCCAATCAGATTACTTCATGTACAATACACTTGGTGAGGGACATGTGAACTTCTAGAAGTATTCAAAACCCAGCCTCATCCTATTACACAGGACTTTGTAATAATTAGAACTGTTTGAAGGTAGAATGACATGCCTGGGTAGGTCACGACTTGCCGGTAACACTGGCAACATTCAGGCACTAACTGGGTCTGTGTCAGTCCCCGGGGTATCGGAGGAGTCCCTCCCTCCACTGGGTGAGATCTTCCATGGCAAAGCCACCAGGATCCCTGCAATGCAGGGCCTGCTGCTCTAAAATCAAGTTACACACTATTCATCAACATAGAGATGTGAAAAAAGAATTTTTTCTCTCCAATGGTGACACATTGGTTAGATTATGTTATTTACAAACTGGGAAAAGACAGTGGGCAAAAGATGCATTTTTGAAGCAAAGCTACCCTTTTTGCTTGCATGAGTTTTCTTCTCCCCTCACTCTTAACTAATATTTTGGTTTGAGACAGGATATTCATTTTGGACTCTTTATACCATTGGCTCATCTACGTAGCCCTGAATGTCAAACCCTCTTCTGCCTACACTTTGCAGCAGAGCAGAGGCTGTCTACTGCAGTCTTCATGATCAATGAACCCAGCCCTGCTCTGTGGTGAGTGTGGCCAGGTGCCTGGTATGCAATCACTCAGCGCTCCACCTTCCCTGTCAAAGAGATGGGGTTGGTAGGTCTTTTGCCACTTCCTGGTTTCCCGTCACATGCTATTCATCAAAGCATGATAACTGACAGGATGTATACCAAGTTATGAGTAATATTCTTTCCCCAGTAGCACTTAATCTTCTGTTTGGTTGCTGTTGCCATACCATCAGCATTTCTTCCCAGGGCAAGAGGTCTGCCTAGAGGAAGAGTCGACATAGCGGAAATGAAGTTGTTACAAAGATTACTGTTCTAATTCCACTTGTAGAAAACTTAGGACTCTGGAGAATCAAAGAAAGCCAAGAGAGTTTAAATAAATAGTTCTGAATGCTTAGTTACGCCCTCATGTTTAAAAATATCACTTTACATAAGCTATGCATATGCAAACCATATGGGATACCCAAATCCATTCCCTCCTCTGTACATGAAGGGGTTGGATACAACAGCTGTGCTCTCCACCCAACAATTCGCCACGCAGTCAAGCGTTATGAATATGAAATAATTAATTGTAGAAAACGTAACAATCAATCGCTGTCATCTAAACGTGTGTGTACACAAATATTTGCATTGACCCTGCAAACACAATGCAAATATTAAGCTATTTGCAGATAAACTAGGAGTGACTTTGCTCTGCCAGTGCATCATGACATGGAAACCTCTCCAACTGAGCCAGGTCTGGCCACCGGGGGTGCCTTTGGTGAGGCGCCCTCTGCCTTCCTGAACCTTCATACTGCATTCCTCCATTCCCATGTCTAAGTGCACTTCTCCAGTTTGTAATTTTGTAATGCTACACTGTGGACTTTTGCAGCTCTTTACATAGCTCTATGATATCATTGGAGAAAAGCAACTCTAAGAGAGACAGAGACAGAGAGAGACACACAGAGAAAGATATACCCCTTCATTCTCTATTACCATCGATCTCTTTCTCCTCCCCTGTTTCTCTACTTTTCCTCTCTTTAAAACTATGAGAACTGCCCAGCCAGTGTGGCTCAGTGGTTGAGTGTCAACCTATGAACCAGGAGGTCATGGTTCGATTCCTGGTCTGGGCACATGCCTGGTTTTGGGCTCAATCCCCAGTGGGGGGCATGCAGGAGGCAGCCAGCCAGTCAATGATTCTCTCTTATCATTGATGTTTCTATCGCTCCCTCCCCCTTCCTTTCTCTCTGAACTCAATAAAAATATACATTAAAAAAACAAACAAACAACCTCTGAGGATCAACCAAAGGACTTGTAGGCATGCATATAAGCCTAACTAATGGACACAGACAACAGGGGGTGAGTGCATGAGTGTAGGTGGGTTGGGGGGACGATAGGGGGGATAAAGATGCATATATAATACCTTAATCAATAAAGAAGTTTAAAAAAACCTCTGAGAACAATTTTATTAAGTCTGAATACATGAGAAAAATGCATATTATGGTTCACTACTTCGGCAAAAATACTTCGTCCTTAGCCATTGGGTAGGCCTGGGCCACATTTCCCTGCATTTTTCCTCCTCTGCCCTGTGAGTCTCTAGCACCATTTGGGTACAGCCTAGGATGAGGCAAGGAACACTTAGAATTGGTCTTAGAAGACCTAAGCTTGAATTCCTGTTAAGAATGTTATGAGGTTTGACTTTCCCATTTCATTCATGCTATGCAAATTTAAGATATATGCAAATACCGGTATACACATATACGCACACACATGTAGATACACACATTTTATATGATCATCTAGTCACTCTAACGTTCAATATTTGCTTTCTCAGTATAAATTGATAGAGACTTTTGCCTTGCCCAAAATTTTACACAATTGAAGTTGAGTTTTTGAGTGTATAGTAAACAGTAATTTTTATTTTGCTTTCAAATAAAAAGCATCAGGACAAGTGGGTTTATTCTATGCATAGCCTGTGTTCTCCATGCAGGGATGTCAGATGTCTGCTAACTCTGTTGTGTAAAGAGATCATCTCTAAATCCCTTGAGTGGCTGTTTAGCTGAAGTTTGGAGTCTCTTAATCTTATATTTGATGCTAAACCAAATAGACCCTTAGGGAAGAATTAAGGACAAGCCAGGTTGTATACAATTCTTATTTTGTAGAAGTTAAATAGCATTTGTTGCATTAGGTATAACCCAGGTGATTCCCATGAGGGTTAGTTGAGAGCACTGCTTACACATATACCATCTCAGATAAAGTTATCTAGCTACACAGGTGGACTAAAGAGATTACATACTTTTATTTCATTATTTGCCATTCTGAGTATTGCCCTTTAAAAAACCAGGATGTCATTCAGATTAATATATGAGGTCATGCCTCCAAGACCACAATGACTCAACACCAGGGGGAAAGGGGAAAGTAGCAAATCTTGATGCAAATGCCATGAACTTTCTTGGTGCAACTAGAGTCTTGGATTCTGTCCACAGGAACACCAATATTACTCAGACAGTAGGAAACAGACAAGATTCATCAGCAAAACATTAAGGAAACAAAAATGAGCACGAATTCCTAAGGAACTGCTTTTTAAAACCATCACTGTCCTTTGGGTTGATATTGTGATAACCTAAAATATATCCTTTGGCTTCAAGAATATTATTATTGGCGAATATGTTATTCTGTTAAAATGCAGATTTTGCCTAAAGTCGAAGTTAAAATAAAAGCAACTCAAATACTTCTCTAGAAGGTTATTCAATTTTTTTCTTTAATTGGAGGTTATAGTTACAGTAATCACTTGTGTTTATTGCTCTTAAAATAGTTGTTTCTCAGGAATTCCGTGGAATTTATTCTTCCGTTTATCTGAACATAAGATTATTTCTCCTTTACCATTTGCTGTTTGGATGCTCTGCCTACCTGACTCCCAAGTCCCACCTTCACTGCAGATACCACAGAAGCTTTTATTCAGTAGCAGGGTTCTGGTCGGGGGCTGGGGCCTCTCCTGGATACCATGTGCTGTATTGGTGCCAGGCCACGCCACTGGGCACTGAGAGGCTGCTGGGCACTACAGTCTCTGCCATTCTGTGGCTTCATTGCCTCCCACGGTTCACTTTCGCCCAAGACACCCCAGAGCCTGTATAGCAGTACTGAGGTGTCAAAACCTCAAGGTTGGGAGGGGAAAGGATGCTGAGGTGCATAAGGTTCCTTGGAAAAGTGGGAGAGGATTCTTGACTCCCTTTTAATGTTGCGGGCCATTAAACTGGTCCAGCAGCTTGTGCCCAAGTTTTGTGAAGCAGCTATATCCCCTTAAAAAAAAAATATATATATATATATATATATATATATATATATATATATATATATATTTGTATATATTGATTTTTTACAGAGAGGAAAGGAGAGGCATAGAGAGTTAGAAACATCGATGAGAGAGAAACATCAATCAGCTGTCTCCTGCACCCTCCATACTGGGGATGTGCCTGCAACCAAGGTACATGCCCTTTACGGGAATAGAACCTGGGACCCTTCAGCCTGCAGGCCGATGCTCTATCGACTGAGCCGAACCAGTCAGGGCTGTATTCCCTTTTCTTACGCTACTCTACTTATATTCTGTTTAAAATAAGAGTCAGGCATGGGTCCATGGGGCGGGACCAGGAGACCGATCTGAAAGATCATCACAGCCATCCTTTTCCTGGACCACTCCCTCTTGCAACTTGTAAGAAGCACGTCCACCTGCCCCTCTCTCCCTCAGGACCAGTGTTCTGTGTGTGTTTTTCTTCCCCGGGAGTCGTTTTGGTTTTCACGTAAATAGACTGCTACTTGCCCAGGTCTGAGTCCCAGAGGTGGAGGCACTCAAGCTTAAGTGGACATGACACTCCATATAAAGCAGCCCTCCCTGGTGAGGACAGAGAGAGGAAGGGGGAATGTTCCTGAACCCCGTAGGTGAATTATTTTTTTCTGACCTTCTGTTATAATACATGCAGACTCCTCATTCTTATATTGCATGTAGCTATATTTACTTCTTTATTTTCTTTACTTTGCTGTGCCTCAGTCTTCCCATCTGTAAAGTGGGGTTCATAGCAGTATTCAACTCACGGGGTTTCCATGAAGCTTCAATGAGTTGATAAATGTTCCATATTTAGAAATGGACTTGTATAGTGACTACTACTTTAGTGTCAGCTATTATTATGTCTCCTCGCTTTTTCTCATTCATTGTGTCAGATGTTGTTGTTCCTTGGCTAACTTAGCGGTTGCCCACATTTACAGCCTCTATAGTCTTCTCCCAGCTGCCGGAGCCCACTTTGCAAGTGCTCAGACCATTGGTGCCATTTCTGAGTGGGAGACTTGATCTGACTCCCAATCCATTCTGCTGAGAAAATGCGATTCTACAGGAGTTTGGGGGAGGGAGCTGGGATGGCAGTGCTGTGTGGACTCACACTTCTCAGCTCAGTGGGTAAATGTTTGCCCATTCTCTACCTTGTGCCAGGGCCAAGGCACCGCCTCCCCTTGTCGTCAACTGAATGGACTTTTCCTTCCCATGGAGGCGGCGGGGAAGGTGAGCGGCTTCTTCCCACTCCCTCCCAACAGCCTGGAAGAGCCCATCCATGCGAGGAGCAGACAGAACTTGGTTTTGCTAGAGAAAGAGAATGGGAGGGACTCAGTAGATGGACCTGTGCCAAGCCGAGGAGTGACTAACCTCCTGCTCCCTGGTTTTGCCCTTAGTGTGCAGTTTTGCTCACATCGAGGTAGGGTTCCTCTCTTCCTGTGACTCACTGCCCTCGCCAAGGAGGGAGGTCACCTGGGAACATTCCCCTGGGCTGACCTCAGCAGTCGGCCCTGACCGCGCCTATCCGGAGGGCACTCAGGGCACTGGTTCGTGAACACAGCAGCTTTTTGCCTCCCTCACACCCTCCGTCTGTGAGAGGGCAACTTTCCTGGGAACTTGGCAAGAGACACCTTATCAAAGACCGTTCGTTGTTCTTCCGGGCCAATTCAGGAAGGAAATGCAGTGTCCCCTGAGGGCTGGCCACCTAGATGGGATGGGTGGGCAACGCCTACAGACAGGACAACTCTCAGTGCAGCATTGGAACAAGGGGATGTCTTTGCCCTGATGAAAGGTGGACATCAAGAGAAAGCCAAGGAGGGGGGAGGGAAAGATAACGTGAGAAGGGGAAGGAGAAAGAATCAATGCCCAGGGTAGACAGGCTCATCATCAGGAGAACAGTCTCTCCTCCACTGAGCCATTCGGTCATCTTGAGAAAGACTGCTTCCTGGAGAAATGCTTCAACTGAACACAGAGTCTGTGGTGTGTGTTCCAGAGGAATGGTGGTGAGAAAGAGGATCTTAATTACTTGTGTATTTTAAGTTGAAAGCCAGGCTGCAT
This sequence comes from Murina feae, assembly GCA_004026665.1. NCBI lineage: Eukaryota > Metazoa > Chordata > Mammalia > Chiroptera > Vespertilionidae > Murina > Murina feae. Next base: position 24,013 of record PVJC01006511.1, read on the forward strand.
CCAGTCATTAAGAGCTTATCTGGTACCTCCCCACTCACCCCCAGACAAGGCCCTCAGAACACCTACAGAGCACAAGAAAAGGCCAACTCAGATGCCACCCAGGACCACCAACCACCTGGAGGCTCTGGTCAAAACAAAGGGCCAGATACTAATTCTCAATCTAATGTGTTTCCCTCTGATTAGAGCCCCCCCCTGAGCCAGGAAGCCCCGTCCTTTATGCAGGGTTTTCAGCTGGGTCTAGGTAGGGTTCAAAAGGAATTGTTATATCCAGTCCCTTTTTAGGTTGGAGTGAGTCATTTTCTAGGGAGATAAACCTTCAAGTACCTCCAGACGGTCCATGTGAAGAATCATTGTGGGTTAATACTCGGTGGGAAAAAGAAATGCTTCCATTGCCAAGTGAAAGGTCAAGGTGAGATGCCGGTAACGATCAGGTTCTCTAACATCTGAAAAGACAGAAGCAAGAGTGATTTGTTTTTCTAAAGGGAAATAGCCCCCTGAGGACCACAAAACTGGAAAACGCATTGCAGATTACCCTCTCATTTAACCGCTGGGCCAAATTTTTCAGAAGAGATTTTAGACAGACAGATGATGAAAAATAAACATAGTTACACGTGACACAAATCATAAGGTGGTGCCTGAGAGAGGAAAAAGAGAAGTTGTAGTTTTTACTCAAGTTTAAAGGAGCACCAAGTAGTTCATCACACTTGTGCAAGAACATAGTCCATGGTCTACTCCAGACCTTCGTAACAATGGCCCCCCGTCCTGGCTGCAGCTTGTGTGTCCTGCTCTCTACTTCACCACTCCTCCTACCTTGTGCCCTGGAGCCCTTACCTCTGCAGAGGTACCTGGAAATTCAGGGACCACAGGAAGGCTAAGAATAATACCCAAATTAACAAAACAAAACCCTCAAGCCCTTCTCCACACACTGCTCCACAGGAAAGATGGGACATGGGTCTTTCCATACAGGAATTCCGAGGGAAATGAAGGAGGATTTCAAGAGGTAAGATGAAAACTTTGTTAGGAGGTTAAATAAATAAAGAATTTTATGGAAGACAATTTGCAACCTATCTAGTATAATAAAAGAGTAATATGCAAATCGACCCTCCATTACACACAAGCCACATCCACCAGCCAAGCCATGCCCACCAGCCAGTCAGAGCAGCTGTATGCAAATTAACCCAGCCAAGATGGTGGCCGGCAGCCACAGAGCTAGAGCAAACAGGAGGCTTTGTTGCCTGACTAGGCCTCCGCTCAAGGCAACAAAGTTTCAATTACAGAAGATAAATAAACCCCAGAAACCTGATTCCAGCCAGCCTTGCTGGGACGTTGGGTAAATGGGAGCTGTGGGCAGCCTGAAAACAGTCCTCAGCCCTTCACCCAGGCTGGCCACACCCCCATGGGGTGAGGGTCCCCACTGGGGGGCTTGGCCAGCATGCAAATAGCCATCAGCCCCTCACCCAGGCTGGCCAGGCACACCAGCAGGTGGACATCCCCTGAGGGGTCCCAGACTGTGAGAGGGCACCAGTTGGGCTGAGGGACCCCCCAAGTGCACAAATTTTTGTGCACCGGCCCCTAGTACATATATAAAAGCCTAAGTGACCATTCACCTGTCTGACCATTTGATTGGTAGCTATGACACACACTGACCACCAGGGGACAGATGCTCAATGCAGGAGCTGCGGAGCTGTGGCAACTTGGCAGCTGTGGTTCTCGGGTGACGCACCTGAAACCAGAGAGGAGGGAGCCTGATTCTGGGGGAATCACCTTCTCACAATCTGGGACTCCTCAGGGGATGTCAGAGAGCCAGTTTTGGCCTGATCCCTGCGGGCCAGGTCAAGGGACCCCACTGGTGTGTGAATCCGTGCACAAGGCCTCTAGTATAAAATCAGAGATTTAAATGTTCCTGTTGCCTCAATGATTTTCTTGCAAGGGACTCACAGCACATGTGCCCCCTGCACACACATAAAATGTGTAAAATTAAGATGAAAAAGATTGGCCAGCCCAAGTCATGTGGAGGAATGGAATGCATACACTGCAGGTAAGCGTCTAGAACAGCACAACAACTATGGAAAACTATTCGGCAGGTTCTAAAAAACTTGACCTAATATCTACCTTATGACCCAGTCATTCTACTCCTCAGTATTTATCCAAGAGAAAAAAAGGGGTATGTCCTTACAGAGACTTGTACATGAATGTTCTTGAAGCAGTTTTATAAAACTAGAAACAACTCAAGTATACATAAAAGGTGATGAATACCATGTGGTATATCCACACAATGAAAACAGCTCAACGAGAAAAAGGAATAATCTGCTGACATACATAACCACATAGATCAATTGCAAAATAGTTAATGCTGAGTGCAAAGAATACATGTTCTATGATTCCATTTATATACAATTCTAGGAAAATGCAAGTGAATGTGGTAAGAAAGCATATCAATATCTGATTGGGGGCAGGATGATCATGCCATGGGTGGGGCCAGGCAGGAGGGAGAAATTACAGTGGGCCACAGGAAATTTTTGGGAGTGATGAGCATATATGGTCAGAATCTTGATTACGGCATGATTTCATGGGTGCCTACTTATGTCAAAACTTACTAAATCTTCAATTTCAATGTGTGCAGCTTATTACATATCAATTATAACTCAAAATAGCCTTAAAAATAAAATGTTCTTTCCACCCCTATCTATCTTACATACTTCTAATTATGCTTTAAAACTCTCCTCCAATATTACTTCCTTTGTGATCTTTCCTAATTTGTGGGAGAATCAGCTTTCTCCTCCTCTGTACTCCCCTTGTACCTTAGTTAATATCTTCATTGTAGTTCATATACATGTTCATAGTTCATATTTATGTCACTCTAATAATTTCTTTGTTGTCTTTTTCTTATTTTTTAAAATATATTTTTATTGATTTCAGAGAGGAAGAGAGTGGGTGAGAGAGACAGAAACATCAATGATGAGAGGAAATCAATGTTGGCTGCCTCCTGCACACCTCACATGGAGGCATGTGCCCTGACTAGGAATCAAGCCTAGACCTGTTGTCTTTTTCTTTAGCTACACTTTGAACCATTCCTATTGATAATTTAGACATTAAGATGCTTAGAAATGTATTTAAAATGTATAAAAATAGAATCCTTAAGATTACGTGACCAGTACTATAAGTTCTTATGTGGAAAGGTACTATAGAAACTTAACAAAAAATCATAAAGCAATGCATAAAGCTGCTGTTTAACTAAAGGCAAAAAACTCACCATAACATAAATTCTCCACTCCTGGCAAAAGCAGAGGGAGCCATGTATTTTAATTAGCATTTTATCTATCTATCTATCTATCTATCTATCTATCTATCTATCTAATCTAATAAAAGAGTAATACGCAAATTAACCATCAATCTGAGACACCTAAGCCACACCCACCAGCCAAGTCATGCCCACCCACCAATCAGAGTGGCTGTATGCAAATTAACCCAGCCAAGATGGCGGCCGGCATCCACGGAGCTAGAGCAAACAGGAGGCTTACATTGCACCAGCGATGGAGTTGAAACTGCCTGCCTAGGCCGGCCGGGCCTCTGCTCAAGGCAACAATGTTTCAATTATAGAAGCCATGGAGCTGAAGCAAACAGGAGGCTTCATTGCCTGACTAGGCCTCCGCTCAAGGCAACAAAAGTTTCAATTATAGAAGATAAATAAACCCAAAAACCTGATTCCAGCTAGCCTGGGATGTTGGGTCAATGGGAGCTGTGGGCAGCCTGAAAACGGCCCTCAGCCCCTCACCCAGGCTTGCCACACCCCAATGGGGTGAGGGTTCCCACTGGGGGGCTTGGCCAGCCTGCAAACAGCCATCAGACCCTCACCCAGGCTGGCCAGGCACGCCAGCAGGTGGACATCCCCTGAGGGGTCCCAGGCTGCAAGAGGACACAGGCCGGGCTGAAGGATCCCCCCTCTCCGAGTGCACAAATTTTTGTGCACTGGGCCCCTAGTCTTATATAATAAAAGAGAAACATGCAAATTGACCGTTACTACCAGCCAATCAGAGTGGCTGTATGCAAATTAACCCTGCCAAGATGGAGGCCAGCAGCCATGGAGCTAGAGCAAACCAAAGGCTTCTGTTGCAATTGCCTGCCTAGGCTGGCTGAGCCTCTGCTCACGGCCATGCCCACCAGCCAATCAGAGAAGCTATATGCAAATTAACTGAGCCAAGATGGAGGCTGGCAGGGCGGCTCTGCACTGGGAGCCTCCACGGCCAGCCAGCATAGCTGTGCCAGGTGTGTCAGCTCAGTGGGGGGGGGTTCCAGCCTGGGGCCTCCTCGGGGCATCCAGGAGCTCCCGCCCCGGGTCCACTGCCTGGCTCCACCCCCTGGGGGCTTCCACCAGGTGTGTGGGAGATAGGTCCTCCACGGGGCTTGCAGGAGCAACCATCCTGGGTCCACTGCCTGGCTCCGCCCTCCAGGAGCCTCCTCGGGGCATCCAGGAGCAGCTGTCCCGGGTCCACTGCCTGGCTCCGCCTCCTGGGGGCCTCCCCGGGGCATGCGGGAGCGAGGGGGCCTCTGCAGGGTGTGTAGGAGCAGCCGTCCTGGGTCTGGGTCTGCTGCCTGGCTGTGCCCCGGGGGGGCCTCCTTGGGGGCGTGCGGGAGCACCCGTCCAGGGTCTGCTACCTTCATCCGCCCCCCAGGGGCCTCCACAGGGCATGCAGGAGCGTCTGCTGCACAGTGCAGAGAATCCGAAGCCAGTTCGCTGCCCGGCTCCACCCCGGGTGTGTTTGCTCAGCAGCAGGGCCCCACTGAAGGATCCTGCACCAGCGTCCGCTGCTGGCTTACCACCCAGCTCTGTGCCAGGTGTGTCCTCTCAGCGGTGGGGGCCCACCAGGCGTGGGAAATGCCCAGGCCTGCACTCACCAGCCCTCCCACCCTCCAGTGCACGAACCCTGAAGGGGCTGTGGATAGCCTGAAAATGGCCCTCAGCCCCTCACCCAGGCTGGCCAGACATGCCAAGCAGGTGGACATCCCCCCCGAGGTGTCCCAGACTGCAAGAGGGCACAGGCTGGGCTGAGGGACCCCCACCCCCCGAGTGCACAAATTTTTGTGCTCCAGGCCCCTAGTATATATATAAAAGCCTAAACGACCAGATGACCGAACGACCAAATGACTGAATGACTAGTTGACCAGTTGCTATGATGCACACTGACCACCAGGGGACAGATGCTCAATGCAGGAGCTTCCTCCTGGTGACCAGTGTGCTCCCATAGTCAATCTCCTGTGGCCAGCCAACCTCCCGTGGTCCCTCCCCCTGGTTGGCCTCCATCGGCTGTTCCTCCTCCCCCACCCCGCAATTGCTGGCCAGGCTGAGGGACCCCACCTATGCATGAATTCGTGCATTGGGGCTCTAGTTTGTAATAAAGGGGAAATGGGGAATAGAAAGCTTGTCTTGCACTTGGCTTTTGTGTAATTGTCTTTGTGTGTGTGTAATTGTTTTTTAAAATGCCTTCCCTTCAGACTGCCTTGTACAAGTAAAACATTGATTAGAAGAAACACTTCATTTAGTCTAAATAGTAGAGGGATTGAATTAGACTGCCAGTTACTATTTAGGGCTTTGAGAAGGAATATTATCAATCTAAGACCACAATTTTCCTTTATTAAACGAAATCTTTTGGGTGATTTTGGAAAAACCAATTAACCTGTTCTCTTTTAATTATACCATTCACCAATCTAATCCAACATAAAATCAAAAGACAGACTTAATGTCTACAGGTCCACAGGCAAGTCAACCTCTTGGACTTTAGTTTCCTCATCTTTTAAATGGGGACAGCTGGCCTTGCTGAAACACATGAAAATACTCTAAAAACATAAAGCATGAGCTCGCAATTCTACTCCCAGTGATATATTGAAAGAGATGAAAACGTATGTCTACACAAACACTTGAACATGAATGGCCACAGAAGGTTTATTCATGATAGTCAAAGAAACAGCCCAAATATCCATCAACTGATGAATGGACAAATAAAATGTATATATACATGATGGAATATTATTTGGAAATAAAAAGAAATGAGGCACTTATATATGTTATGACATGGATGAACCTTGAAAATATCATGCTGAGCCAGGCCTGGATGGCTCAGTGGTTGAGCATTGCCCTATGAACCAGGAAGTCACGATTCTATTCCCTGTCAGGGCACATGCCCAGGTTTTGGTCTCAATGCTCAGTTGGGGGAGTGTAGGAGGCAAACTGATCAATGATTCTTATCATTGATATTTCTCTCTCTCTCTCTCTCCCTCCCTCTCTGAAATCAAAAAAACATATATTAAAAAAATATTATGCTGAGTGAAGAAGACAGTCACAAAGAGTACATGTTGTGTGGTTCCATGTATATGAAATGTCCACAGTAGGCAAAACTATAAAGACAGAAAGCAAATTAAGATTGGCCAGAGTCATGGGGAAATGAAGATACATTTGTGAAAGGAAATGAAGGGTTGGGAGGTAATGGATGCAAAAGTCTGTGGAAGTACTAAAAGCCATTGAATGATACATTACAAATGGGTGAATTGCATGGTGTGCAAACGGTATCTTAGGGATGTTAAAAACGAAGCATTTATATCATAATCAAGTATTATGTGTGAAGACCTGTGGTGGAGATATAAAAGTACACAACTTCTCAGACTTTAAATTACAAATCCCCTGGGGATCCTGTTAAAATGCAGATTCTGGTCAGCAGGTCCTGGGTTCTGCATTTTCAAATTTCTAGTGGGTGCAGACGCTGCTGGCTCATGGGCCACGTTTTGAAGGATGTAAAGTATGTAGAAATAAACTATTTTTAAAAAAATTATATTTTATTGATTTTTTACAGAGGGGAAGGGAAAGAGATAGAGAGTTAGAGACATTGATGAGAGAGGAACATCGATCAGCTGCCTCCTGCACACGCCCCACTAGGGAAGTGCCCGCAACCGAGGTACATGCCCTTGACCAGAATCTAACCCAGGACCTTTCAGTCCGCAGGCCAACGCTCTATCCACTGAGCCAAACCGGTCAGGGCAACTCTTTTTTCCTTGAAGAAATTGTACAAGGATTGGTGAGACAAGGCACCCGGAAAATAGGATTAAAGAAGATACATTTGTGAAAGGTAAAAATGCACATATTAAGTGTTACACTATTTTATGAGGATTATTCAAGTTCCAACACTTAGAACTCTCTAAGAAAATGACCATAACTTTTTTGAAGACCTGCCTCAATACTAATGCATTTTGAAAACTGTTTCTTGACTATCCCTCTCCTAAGCCAATAATCTATTCTTTGTTTCTATCATTCTCACATATAAAAGTCATACGACACAATTGTGACTTTGTCCTCTGGTTTGTTCCCACATGACCAGCCCATTCCTTACCAAGGATGCTGGGCCTGTGGTGCAGAGTTGAGAGTGAGGGTCTTACCTGAGTGTAAAAGTGAGGTAGGAGAGCTTTCTGAGGTTGACATAGTTCTTTGTCCCTGAACTTTGCCACAGATTTCTATCAATGAAAAAAGCAACAACTGGGAAAATTGTTTAGGGCTCAGAACATCAAACAGTGATCCCATTACTACCAGTGACTGACAGAGAGAAAACACCATTTCTCACCCCAGGGTGCTGGCATGCCACTTGTGTCATTGACTTTTTAATGCAAACAACTTTCCTAAATTCTATGGATGCAAGAATGAACAAATTAAATAGGAAGATTTACTTGTTTATGTCTGTTATGTTATGCTTTTGTCAAGAGCTGGATATTATCAACTCAGAAGCTTAAGAAGACATTTTATAACCCCCGTGGCTCACACAGCATTCTAGACTGGAGATCTTTAGTTCTTTTTTTTTTTTTTAAATATATTTTTATTGATTTCAGAGAGAAAGAGAGAGGGAGAGAGAGATAGAAACATCAATGATGAGAGAGAATCATTCATCAGCTGCCTCCTGCACTCCCCGCACTGGGCATCAAGCCTGCAACCTGGGCATGTGTCCTGTCCGGGAATCGAACTGTGACCTCCTGGTTCGTAGGTTGATGCTCAACCATTGAGCTACTCTGACTGGGGGAGATCTTCAGTTCTTGCATTGTCTAACCTTCCTCTGACCTTTCTGGGTGATGGGGGCTGGGAAAGGCACGGCGTCTGCCAACCCGCCCTGCTGCAGCCAGCAAGCGTCCATAGCATCCAGCCTCTGGCTCCGGATGCACAGAACACACGCGTCCTGAGCCAAAGCAAACACTTCCCCATCTGGGAGGCCCACTGAGTGACAAGCAGCGTTTGATGTAGACATCACCCCCCCCAGAGAGCCATTTGTTTGGAGGCCAAGCGGGAGAGGGAAGGAGCTTGTCCGCCAAGATGCCCTGCTATCCTGTGCTTGCTTCCTGCAATGCGATCCTCTGGGGTTTGGGTAGAAGCGATTACCCTGGCCCTTTAAAAGGAAAGTTGCTGCTGAAACCAGATTCTTGCTGGCAAAGCCCTGACATGCCTGTATTGGGGCTGATGAAACAATCTGCTGAGGACTTAGCTCACTTCATAGACCTTTGTGACTGGAAATGGAGAGAAACCAGGCACAGGTGTGACTCTATCAAGTTTAGGACACTGGGCAGGCTCTGGAGATTTATGCAACCTTTATCTCAGAAAGACTGAGAAATCGTTTTGGAAAACTAAATTCCTGCAGTAAAAGCATAACACTGAGAAGCAGCTCAAAAGCAAAGCATCCTTGGGCCACTGCCAAGAACTAGAAGTGTGTCTTGAAGCCTATGCAAGTGTGGGGACCCAGAGAGCAGGACCCTACAACGTAAGGGAAAAATGTCAACCCACATTATTTCTTTAAAATCACGGAAAAACATTTCAATGATTTGTAAACTTATGCACAATACTGGATTCAGGTGGTTTTCACCAAACTTCATCCTAAATGATACCTAAGCATTGAAGGGAAAAAACCCCTCCTGCGTGAGGAGTCCCTGAGAATCTTTTGTAAACGCTGCCTGCTGACCTGCTGAGTTATGCTGTGCCCAGGATGCCTTTCAGCGCGGAGCCCACCTATGTGGAACCTTTGTTTAGGAGGTTCAGCTGCTGGGACTATAGGGACAGTTTCATCATACACCCACGGTATTCCACCACGCTGGCATATTAATGACACTCAGAATCAGCCTGAAGGAGAAAAACCTCACAACACAGAGTGAAAAGCTTGGGGAGTTGCAGGTTCTTGCTTCCTTTCTGCCCAGTAGACTCAGTTTGGTGCAGAAAATGGAATTATGTCGGTTTTGTTTTGGAGGTTTTTTTTCCATATATTTTTATTGATTTCAGAGATGAAGGAAGAGGGAGAGAGAGAGAAACATCAATGATGAGAGAGAATCATTGACCGGCTGCCTCCTGTGCACCCCTGCAGGGGATCAAGCCCTCAATCTAGGCATGTACCCTAACCTGGAATCAAACTGTGACCTCCTCATCCGTAGGCTGACACTCGGCCACTGAGCCGTGCCAGCCAGGTGGAATTTGGTGTTTGAGAGCAGTCGTCCAGGAAAGCCTCATTGCTATCTCTGTCCAGCTATCTTGCTTGGACTTGGCACCATGCTGACAAGCCTGAAGTGAGAGACACCTCAGGAAGGGGACCGAGGAGTCACAGTGGTTTTGGTGCAGGCATGCAGCCTAGGAGGCTGGAAGCAGAGCCTGGTGCAGGCCCTGGCAGGGGCTGAACTGGGCAGACAACTTGGACATCCCACATGCGCATGTGATAGGTCCATCCTGGCATCAGGGAGGCTGGCAGCTTGGAAGAGCACTGGCTTGGGTTGACCAGATGATCCAAGAGAGAACGTTCTCTGTCTGGGGTACCGCAGGGCACACTGTCACAGCGGGAGTGTATCTAGGGTAATTCAATGGAAAATGTTCTAACAAGATTTGTGCACAGCTGTTACTACCCACCTCATCAGAGAGGCTGTGTTTGCGTGACGTGCCTAAGAAAATAGAAAATGCGCCTTCGATTTTAACTTTTGATATTCGTAATGGAGCACTATTCCAGTGGAAGCCGCTCAGTAGTACAGGAAAATGCAGAGCAGCTTTAGTGTAACAGAGGCCTCGGGGATCTCAGTGTGGAGGCAAGTGCGCAGTTCTTCATGAACAACAGTGGTGGCTGTGCTGGGAGGAGAGACCACAGGCTTTGAATACAGACTTGGTTCCAGTCTGAGTCCTGACACTCACCCGTCAGAGGACCATCTGGCAAGTCACAGTCTCTGAGGCTCTGTACTTGGGGATGTTGTGTGCCCTTGGGGCGCTGGTATCAGATAAGGCCTGGGGCAGTGCTTTGCCAACTTAAAACCCTGTATGATTTGAGGGGCATCATTTTTCCTAAGTAGCGCTGCTGTCATCAACTGTGAACCACGCATCATCATAAATGGCATCAACACTTTTATTAAGAGCTGACGGTATACAACCCAAGGGGCTAAGGAATGGGAAAACAAAGTGGCGTCAGACACGGCCGTTGACTTCAGGGGCCTCACAGTCCACTTAGTGAGAAAGAACATGCTACATCACCACTCATTACAATAAAATAAAAAAACAGCGCCTGCATCCGCGAGACTGACCCAACTGTGAGTCAAAGAATGACCCAGGAGTGAGGAGTGCAGACGAGAAAGGGGTGCTAGCTTTCATGGGCAGGGTAAAAGTTGAGCTGAAAGTTGAAGGTCAGCCAGGACATTGCTGGGTCCCCAGTAAACATTTGATCACACGTGGTACAGGGATGCTTAGTAGAAAACAGAAGGCATGCAACCCTGTGTTTACAATTCCCCCCTCTATTCACCTCTTCAGACCCCAGTTTTCTCTTAAAAATGTAGGTCACCCGTCCTGGTTCCTATATATATCAAAGAAATACTGTAAGAAGGTAAAATGATATTTTAAATACCAGGACTTTAAGTCTTTTGGAACGGAGAATTCAGGTAAACAAAGAGACTATTATTATGTCATTCATAGTTTTTCAATGTTTTCATTAGACACCAAACTAAGAACTCCTGTTTATGCAACCCAGGGAGTCTATGAATGAAGGATTTGCTCGTATGAAGGAATTCCTTTCTTGGTGCTCAGAACACAGGAGTATGTGAGTGAAAACCAGACAAGGGACTGGATTAGATGGCCAGTTTCTGTTTGATTAAATGGCACACAGACACCAAGGAGAGCCATCTGTAGCCATTCCCAGGGCTTGCGGCATGTTCTAACATCACTCCAGGAATACTGTGTCTCTCCTACATCCTTTCTTTCCTTTCATGGTCACTTTAGAGGAACTACAAAGGAGAAATTCCAGACTTCACAGGACCTGGAAGGTGATAATCACACGGCTCGAGCCCACTGCTCGGGAGAGCAGCACCCTGAGGTCTGCGTGTACCCTACCAAATGCTCTCCTGTAGGAGCACCTGTGAGCTGGTGCTGTCTAGAAATGCTCTTGTTTTTCTTCCTTCCAGAACATTCTCTTCTGAGCTGTTGCCTTTTCAGCATTGAAACGAAGAGGGAGGGGGGAGGGCTGTCCAGTGATAAGCAAGGGCCCAGCAGCTGGTGCAGGGAGGGCCTGTTTGCAGGAGGAGGGCTGTGATCAAATGAGTGACTCATAGCTGGAGGAGGCTGCCAACCCAGCTGCTCTGTGCCCCACGTGCCTTCTGTGCTGAGAACACAGTCTCCCCCAACCCTCGTCTCTGCATGGAACTGTTCCACTGGCCAGAACACCCAGTGAGCCCCTTCATTCTATCCATATTCAATCAGGTACTTGAAACAGCAGATGACTCATCTTGGACTCGGCCAAGACCAACAGCGTCAGGCTTCTTTTGTTGAAGAGTTAACTGTAAGTTCCATGAAGGATTCCAATGAGTGGAGTCCTTGTTGCTTGCAGGGCAGCTCTCTGAAGTCAGGGAAAGCCATGACCGGAGCCTCAGGAAAGCCAAGCCACAGAGTAGCACAATCTCTTTCTTTCTTCAACATCTTTCTGGAAGATCATCTGGGAGTATTTTCCTCTGAGACCTGGCCGTAGTTCCCAGGTTGAGTTTGCTGTAAGGGATCCAGGTATAGTTTATCAAAGAAGCATTGGGTTTCAAGTGCAGGGCCTAGCAGCGTCACTCCAGGAATGGATAAGGGTCTGAGGATGAATTTTTCCCTTTAATGCAGGGGTCTGCTGCCAATGCTGACTGTGGTTTGGAGGTAAGTCTCAAGATTCCATCAGTGGTATCTCCCAATGGAAATAAAATGTGTTGTCCTGAGAACCAAGAAACAATACCAGCGGGGGATCATTCAAGGTTGGATGAATGAATGAATGAACGGGTGGGAGCAGGGTGGAAAGGATGGAGGAATGGGGACAGGGTATGGGAGAGCGATACTTCTCTGGGTATTTTTTAGAATAGTTTTGGTGTTAGTGTCATGTTCTATTTTACATACTCAAAATAAAACCAGTAAGGCTGAGAATTGTTTCCCATGATGATGACGGGAATGGTCAGGAAATAAAGGACATAAACAAACGGCACAAATGTTAATGTTTTTCTGGCTTTTAAGGAATCTGAAAAAAAATCTCTGAAATGGAAATCTACACAATCTAGAGTTCTATAGCTTCCTCACCCCTGGAAATCTTTGAATAGACATCCAAGTATTTGTATGATCCCAGGGAGGGGGTTTGCACCAGAACTGAATTTGTTGACACCTTGATCTTGGCCTTCCCAGCCCCCAGAACTGTGAGAAATGAACTGTTGTCTATAAGCCATCTAGTCTATGGTATTTTGTTACTGAAGCATGTTTGGACTAAGATATGTGGATAATCTTTGGAGGTTGTGGGAAGTTATCAGAGCTGGGTTCAGGACAGTGTAATGCAGGTGGTTTGTCTCTGAATCTTGTTTTCTCAATTCTTACCTTCTCTTCCCTCCTTAAACCTCCATGTTTAGTTCTCTCAATTTATCTCCATGCCTGATTATCCCCAATGATGCATTAAGTTAGGATTCTGTAGAATAATGTTTAAGTCCTAATACCATACATAAAAGCTTTGATAGTCTAACCACATCTAGTGTTCAGTAGATGTTTTTGTAGGAGATAGCTGTAATCATATCTGATAAAGGATCCAGAAAGATTTTAATCCAGAATTCAGAATATGTGATAAGTGTATATGTTCAAGTCCCCACTGAGGCAGTCCAATACCAAGTCAGCCATTGGCATGCAGGAAAATCCTGAGTAAACTTGACTTTTGCTTTCTCCACTCCAGAAAGTGGAATAGATGTAGTCAAGTCCTAGAAGGAAAGATGTAAATCAGAGAAGACTGAGTACAGAGGATCCAGTAAAGATCCAAATTGATCATGGAAGTTTCGGCCTAACCCCAGATCCCCCTAAATCAGTGGTTCTCAACCTTCTGGCTCTTTAAATACAGTTCCTCATGTTGTGACCCAACCATAAAACTATTTTCATTGCTACTTCATAACTGTAATGTTGCTACTGTTATGAATCGTAATGTAAATATCTGATATGCAGGATGGTCTTAGGTGACCCCTGTGAAAGGGTTGTTTGTCCGCCAAAGGGGTCGCGACCCACAGGTTGAGAACCGCTGCCCTAAATCAATGACATTTTGGTTAATTTGAACTCCTTTTCCTTGGACCATCAGGCTAACTCATAACCTTCTTCCCAGGGCATGAGTCCTCCTAGGATATCTTCTGCTAGGAATAGTTCTCTTTTGCTGTCCTTTATCCTCATTAATTAGCATTGGAAAAGAGAAGGAAAGAAAGAGTAATTTGTTGAGACGTTCACCCCATGGAAATTCCCCCAAACGTGTTATTCTTGTCTTTTATTTTTAGCAGTGACATCAGTTGGGTTATATTTGGGTTTCTAATGAATTAATTCCATTCACATCGCTCTTTATTAAATATGCCAAGCAGATTTTTACATTGCAAAGCTACTAGTTTTTAATAAGAGTTATTTAATAAGTTTATCTTTAGATCGTCAAGGATTTATAGCTATTCAACAGAGTGGGGAAGGGCTGCCTCATTTATTGGCTATATATTTAAAGAACAAATTTTGGAGAAGTTATTCAAGCAACATGTGTCTTTCCTCTTCAAAACCCTCCTAATTGATGGTGGACATGTGGACATCACAAAAGAGCGTATTCCAGCCCTAAGTTCTTGAAAACCAGCAAGTGTTACACAGCACTACAGCTCCCCGGAGCCCCGTCTCTTCAGATCTGAGCCATGGGTTATGATAAATAAATAATCTCTGAAGTGCTTATCTTTGCTTCTGGCAAGGGTATAACAATTTAGATGTACAGCTTCATAACGCCTACAGGAAAGAATGTAGAAGGAAAAAAGAATCCACATCTTGGCATGAAAAAGGGAAAGGCACGCTAACAACAGAAATTACAAATGTGAAGAGGATGTGGGGGCGACTTGACTCAGAGCGGGAGAGAGAAAAAAAGAACCACAAGATTTCAATACCAGTAGTTGGATCTAAAGCCAAGAAAAAAGATGAACTCACAGATACCAGGAGTATTAAATAACCAGATGTTATGAGACTGTCTCATGACATCTGGTTATTTCATACTCTTCTTGCTGAACTTCAGTCTTGTGGAATACGCTGTTGTTTCTGGACTTAATCTAGTTGGTGCTGAGCTCTCTGTGAGATGAAGCCATGCATCCCAGGTGTATTTTGAAGTTACAAAAGAAGTTATATTGAGCCCCTGAATTTAGTGTGACTGGAACTGTCTGCCAAACCTAGTATTTGTAGCCACATGACCCACATGGCTTACCATTTATGAAAAAAAGGCAATCCATGCAGATGAATGGTTTCTACCCTAGAGAACCTCCTTGATGGAACTGGCTTGAATGTTACCCAGTTGGATTTCACCAATGATGGGTATAAGAAATTGCCACATCTAGAAAAATGTCTTTTAACATGGAAGTCCTGGACTAATCCACTTCAGAACCAAGCACTGGGAATGGGTTTCTTCCTCCTCACGAACTGAACCGTTCCCTAAAATGAAACAGAATTGTGCCATCAGCTGTCTTTTTCTTTCCCTTTCTTGGTGGAAAGCTCAGAAGGATGTTTTATTTGATGGCTATCATTCTTTTCAATCAGAATTTATTGCTTCCTTTCTTTCCCACGCCCTCCCTCCCCAATTTTTACTTTTTGGTTCATTTTGGTTCTTAAAAACTTTTTTAAAACCTCTCCTCCCGTCCCTCTTGAAGTGGGTGGCATATAAAAAAGTGCAATTAATTCAGAGATTTAAGATGTGCCTTTGAGACATGTGTTTCCAAATGGCACCGCCTTGCCCTGGTGGAATATCTGTCTCCTCCCTCTCCATGGTTTATTTCCCCCAAGTGAGAAAGGATAGGCAAGCAGGGCAGCAGATTCCAAGCAGGGTTTGCTTGGAAAGTTCTCAGGAACTAACTGACACAGACTGCCCTCTGAAACAGGTCCTGTGGAGAATTAGGATTCTCTTGTACAAAAACATACTCGGAAGTGGGTTTCAGCCAGTTCTTTCCTGAATGCTCAAGTAACAATTGAAATAAGTAATGTGGCCACAGGTGCCGACTTCACCCAGATGCACGGGAATGTGGATGTTTCCCTACAGTCCCAGGCGGGAGGGCGGAGCTTGCAGAGGCCCTGACATTAACACGCATCTGGCAGATCTCCCCACCCTGCTTGCTAGCCACATCCTCAGATTTTTAGGACATCCATTAAAATCGTTGCCTTGGTTTCAAATTGTCTGTAATTATCAACACGGTTTTAGAAATCAGTTCGGAAATTGGAAGATTATCCTTTAGATAAGAATACGTGGGCCTTGGGGCTGTTTTCTTTCAAATGAGTGATGGTTGACCTCATGCCACTTTGAAGAGCAAAGTCCTGGGGCTTCCTAGTTCTCTGTGAGCATTTTAAAGGCATGGTAACACACTGACTACAGTAGATAGCAGGTGCCAATAAGGGTTAAATGTATGAGTTTTTAAAACTGGAAACTAGAAGGAGCTTAGACAGCAGAGTGCTGGCCTGGGAGTGAGCCTGAGTTCTATTGCTTCCTTTCCATGATGTAGTTCAGTAAGAACAGTGAGTTGTGTGCCCACTGCCACCCCAACCATTCATCCCCTTTCCCTGTGCGGGGAGGCTGACCCTGCCCAGGGCATCACCCAAACCCCCGGGCTGTCTGGTGTCCCGTTGGTCTTGGCCTGGAAGATGGCAGGTGGCAACAGAGTGAGTAGGTGGTTCTCCCAGGCCAGCCTTGGCCTCATCATTGTCTCTTCCTCTAACCTTGCCCACATCTCTCTAAGGTTCTTACATTGGCACTATCTGGCGTGGATTCTGTTTTCAGCCAGGCCTCTCACCAATGCAAATGGAAACGAGCATTAGCCAAATGGAGATGGTTGGAACAGTGGGACTGAATTCCCAACCTGTGGGAGCACACCAGCCGCGTCTAGAGTCCTTCTGAGACGGCCAGCGGGGAGGAGTCGGGGAGATGGGCCCCGCCAAGCCCGGGGCAGGCCTGCTGCTCTATCATGAGAAGTGTAAGACCGAGGCCACTCCAGGGGGCCCAGCCATTGCTTCAGTTCTACCCACCAAAGACAGTAATGCACTTAGACATTTGGGGATAAAAGAGCTTTGCTCGTGACTCAATCAAAAAATTTTTAATAACTTTTTTTTTTTAAATAACAATTGGACAGGAAGGTGAAGAGATCCCACGATGGGGCAGGGGGGCCAGAGTCCAGGCTTCGTTCTGCTGGCAGCACTGTTCCAGGACCTGGACTGAGCTAGAGTGTGCATCACAGCGGAGAAACCAGGAGCCCCCGGGGAGCAGAGGCGGCCCCAGGTGGCAACGGCATCCTCAGCCTTTTCCATTTATACACTTTATATATATATATTACATTAAGAAGGACAGTCATTGTACCATTCCCCAGGGAGACACAGAACTTTGTGAGGCAGGCAGGCAGGGCACGGGGGTCAGGACGGACAACAGGAAGGGGCTGGAAGCGAAGGGGGGAGATGCAGAAACGGGCAGCTAAAGTGCAGGCTGGGGCTGCGCTCACAGAAGCTGCAGGAGCTTGAGCGACTGTAAGAGGGCGCTGGGCTCTGCGGACGCCAGGTACTGGCAGCAGAGCCAGTCCTCCAGCTCCACCCCGCGCCTGCGGTCCACGGCCTTCTCGGCGAACTTCATCATCATCAGGGCGCGCTTCATGTCGATCCAGTTGTGCAGTGTGCTGCTCAGCGCCTCCTCCGAGGTGCCGCGCTGCTCCACCAGCTCCCGCCGCGGTCCCCACAGCAGGCACTGCAGCACCCGCTTGGCCTCCCCTATGCGGATGCGCTTGATGGGGTCAGCCTCCAGCAGCAGGTGGGCGAGCTGCTGCAGGCCCGGCGAGTAGAGGGACAGGGTGGGCAGGGGCGGCAGGTCTTCCCGCCGGTAGTCCTGCTCCCACAGCTGGGCCCGTACCTCGAATGGATTGGGCTGGTGCAACAGCTCGTAGATGAGGATGCCTGTCTGGAACTCGTCAAACTTGCTGTACTGAGAGGCAGACACAATCTCGGGGGCCAGCCGGGCCTGGCTCTTTTTCTGCTGCAGGTTGGCGGTGCCGCCCGGCTTCTGCTTGGCCTTCAGGAAGTTGCTGATAATGAGCCGGGGCAGGTGCTTCTCACTGGGCACCCCCTCACAGGTGGGGGCGGTCGGGGGGCTGGGGGTGACACTGGCAGGGAGGTTGGTGGAGGGGCCAGGGGCAGGACCAGCAGCAGGGGCAGTGCACGTGGTGGAGGGAGGGGCGGTGGCGGTGGCAGAGGAAGCAGGGGGGCCGGGGGAGGCCTGGGGGGTGCAGTGCACCAGCAGCAGGTTCTCCAGGCACAGGTCCCGGTGGATGACCCTGTGCTCCTTCAGGTGCTCCAGCCCGTTGCAGAGCTGCAGCAGCAGGAAGCACACTCGCCGCTCGTAGGCCTCGGGCTCAGAGCGATGGCTGCCGGCCGAGTCCCGCACGAAGTCGGAGGCGGTCTGGTGGGGCACCTCGCGGGTGATGACCACCACGCAGTCCTGCTCCTGGGCCGGGGGCTGAGAGGGCGGGGCAGGTGCGGGGTCCTTGGGCACGTCTGGAGAGGCGAGCATGCTGGAGGGCACCGAGGCCACGAAGTGGCCGCAATCCTGCTGGATATTGAAGTGCACGGGCACAGCCGGGCTGCAGTAGGCGGCCACTTTGGGCTCGGGGGTTTTGCAGATCTGCGGGGAAAAGGAGAGGTAAGGTCAAGAAGGGATCCGTCATCTGCTCAACAAACGGTGTCGGGACATTTGGAAATCCCCCCCCCCCCGTCTTGTGAAAAGGTGAATTGAAACACACTTCACACCATGCACACAAATGAACTCAAAATGGTCACACAGACTTAGGTGTAAGGGCCCAACATACAAATGTTAGAAGGAAACACAGGCAAGAATCTTTGAGACCTTGGGTTGAGCAATGACATCTGATAGCATACCAAAAGCATGGTTCCTAAAAGAAAGAGTTGATAAGTTTGGCCCCATCAAAATTCCACACTTTAATGCTTTAAAATATCTCTTTAAGAAAAAAGAAAGGCAAGCAACACTGAGAGAAAATATGGGCAAGACACATATCTGATAAATGGGTTTTACAAAAAAAAACCACTCTTACCACTCAGTTATGCGATAAACTTCCCAATGAAAAAGTAGGGCAAAGATATTAACAGGCATCTCACCAAAGAAATATGTAAATGACCATCGGCACATGAAAAGATGTTCAACATTGTGAGTCATTAGGGAAATGCACATCAAACCCACAGTGAGATACTGGCTGACGCCCACTAGAATGGCTGTAGGGAAGATGACAGACAATAGCCAGTGTCTATGACGATGTGGGGAAATGGGAACACTGATGTATCGCTGGTGGTTTGTAAAAATGGGGTGGTCACTTTGGAACACGGTTTGGCAGTTTCTTAAAAAATGAAAAGTAAAATGATCACACAACCCAGTAAGAGTGGGGTCCCTAGCAACAACACACAGTGTGGCCCCCTGGTATTGGTAGGAAGACTTCCCTCTGCCCACGGTGTCAGCTGCACAAATTCTCAGGAATCCAGATCAGAGCTGACATGGGCAGTCAGTCTTGCTGCCCACCCCTAGCACCTGAATGGGCAACTATCTGACAGGAGGCCTGCCTGACCATGGGGGCGCATCCTCCTTGGGAACCTCAGGGGCAGATGCAGGCCCTAAGCTCGGGCCTTGGCCACATTCTCTGAGGCTGCCCTAGTTTCTAGATCCAAGTACCTATGCACTGCCTGCTAGCTGGCAGGACCTGCGGGGCTGACTTCAATGAAACTGCATTGTGAGTCACAGTGGGTGAAGGAAAACAAAAAGCTCCCCAGGGCCGAGGACCCCAAAGGGCCAAAGGCACCCTCTGAGAGGAAAGCAGGAGTAAACAAACACGGGATCTCAAGCTCCTCTGGGGAATCCCCACAACTGTCTCTTCAACATCTTATTGTACTAATGACACCCAGGACCTTTAGCCGCGCTAATCCTAATCGGGTCACTGCACAAGGGGAGAGCCTTGAGCCAGACACCCTGGGCCTCCGGTGCCCTGTAATTACACTGAAAGGGACTGAAGACCATCTGTGATCTTCTCTCCAAAGGCTAGTGCACAGCCTCAGCCTCGCTTTATAGAAGGTAAGAATCGGTGCGTAATCCCCAGAAGAAAGGCTTCTCGCATCCACCCAGAAAACATGGTCCTGAAGACAACTCCAGAAGAACCCTTCGGGCTGCTGTGCTGCCCCACTCAGGTGACTACGGTGTGCCATGATGCTCACATGTGCTGTTTTTAGAAGTTCCACAGCGAGCACTTTCCCCAGAGATTTATTTATGCTGCAGCTGCAGAAACCTCTCAGCACCAAACCTGGGATAAAAGAGTTCAGCCTCTTAGGAAACTTTTGTCAACCTAATTGGGAGGCAGGGGAGGTAACACATTAATCTAATATTTTCTTTGCTGTAGAAGTGGAATAGAAATAGAAGGGAAGTGCATTTACCCCAGGCACGGTTCCACGGCACCAGCAAACATGATTTTGGAATTCCTCATCTAAAGGGCATCGTTGCAGGCTCTTTCTTATTCAACTATCTTTAGCTTTTAAATGGCCGGCTTCTGCCCAGCCGGTGTGGCTCAGTGGTTGAGCGTCAACCTATGAACCAGAGGGTCACACAGTTGGATTCCCTATCAGGGCACATGTCCCAGTTGTGGGCTCCATCCCCAGTGTGGGGCATGCAGGAAGCAGCCGATCAACGATTCTCTCTCATCATGATGTTTCTCTCTCTCCCTCTTTCTTCTCCCCTGAAATAAAAAATATATATATTACAAATAAAGAAATAAATGGCTGGCTTCTGGAACACTATTAACCTAAATAAAATTTAGGGGAGTGGTCCTCACAAATAGCCTCGCATGTAAATACCAAACATTGCATATGGGCCGGCCTGCAGCGCTATCTATGAGGATATGGGTCATTCCCTCCAGTGAGGGTATCACAAACCACATAGCCACCTACTGAACTCCTGCGTGTGTGAGGCACTGTGTCTACTCAGCCCTCTACACGTTAAGTCTCATTAAATCTCAAACCACCAAATGAGGTAGGTGGTATTACAGAAGAAGAGACCGAGGGTCCAAGAAGTTCAATTTGCTCAAGATTATACAACCGACAAGAATTTGAGAGGTCAAAGCACGGGCTTGAGAGTGCAAGAGACCTTGGTTTAAATATAAACTCTGCAAACACTGACAAATTACCAGCGTGTCTGGTTCTTGCTGCAGTTCTGTTCTAAGGAGGAGCCACACACACTGAGTTAGCAAACACTGACCCAGTGCTCCCGAGGGAAACGCAAAGGGGAGTTCTAGCAAGCCTCGGGTTACAACATTTTCATTAGCTGGCCAATGTGTAACCTTGTTTTATGTGGGTTTCTGTTTAAAGATACCTCATTAACAGATACTGTTGATTCATTAACACTGCACTCACGGCCAACGGCACTCCACCTCCTGCCTGAATGAAGCTGGTCTAAAACTCTCCCAAAGGCACACCACAGCACTTAAGCGTGCTAGACAGGTCCTCGGCGCTCAGCCTGGCCATTTAATCAGCAACATCACCATCAATAAGCCCAGAAATGTGAAGAATGAGGCAGTAACTAGACCACGGAAGGGACACTGTTCACAGTGAGCGCGGAAACCGGGTGGAGCGCCCCCTTGGGCCACCCCTGCTGGGAATTTGCAGACTGGGTGATTCAAATCCTCCCCGCTCCGTGCATGTCCAGAAACGACCACAAAAATGCCGTAAGGATTCGAGTTACAAGTAAGTTTCAGCAGTGAATTCACAACATGGAATCCACAGAGTGAGGACTGACTGTATTCATCTCAAAAGTCTGCCTTCCCCTCTGTGGATAGGGCAGTGACAGCTCCTTTCTCGCAGGCCACTGGGAGTGTTAAATGACACAATACGGGTGTGGCTTTCAGCACCGCGCCCAGCCCAGGTGAGCAGTAGCTGGCAAAGGTTGCCATGGTGATTGCTCTGGCAGGTTTGGCTGCAACCATGCTCAGTGCACACCCCAGAGCTGGTGCGTAAGTTATTGTACCAACCAGAGGGCGCAGCTGCCTGGGGCATGGGAAACGTTTCCAAGGATCCCCTTTCTCCAGGGTCTCAAAGGCCTGGGCCCCGCGAACACGCTCAGTGGAGCGGCTGACAGTTTGCACAGGGATGTAAATGAAGGAGCAGCGTCAATGGCAACTGGGCTGGATGTGGTTCAAAAATCGGTGAGCGGGTCATCTGGCTGCACAGACAGCTGGGTAGAGGGACAGGGAGGGGACAGGAACGGGGGCAGGAGGCTTTCTTCCCATCCCCATCTGCCCCACCCCCTCATTTCATTTTCAGGGGTCTGCCCTTGGGTTTTTTTGGCCCAAGGCATTCGCACAAGCCTTTGATTCCGCTCACATTTCAAACGTTTTGTTGAGCCAAGTCTCACTTTAAACTTTGCAGCCTGGGCCTCATTCGCGGTTGAGAATCTGGGCTAAGTCACGTCTGTTCAATAAGAAATAAAAGCCCAGCTGGCTCAACACGGGTCCCTAATTACTCAGCTGAAGCTCTAGGTGGCTGAGGGACGAACCGGGCTTCGAAACCTCACACGCAGTTTATGGTGTTTGCCTGCCCTACATGCACGGACAGGGCTACAGAGCAGCCGTCCTCCCTGCCTTCCTCTCCTCGCTGCTGCAAGAACCAGGGCCCAGCACGAGCGAGCGGGAGCAGGTGCGAGCCGGCCTTTGCTCACGGGGCTCCCAAAAGGGGCTCCTGCTCACCAGGCGCAGATGAAATGAGCTCGGCGACAGACAGGCTCCGGAAGGGGGACCCCCTTCCCCCGCTCGCCAAGGCCAGACGACGGCACTCCCCGTCTAGACCACGCAGCTAACGAGGTGGAACAGCTGCACGTGGGAAGCGATGCTCCACACCCTGCCCGCCGCCCCCAGCACCAGGCCGGGCACATGTACAGATGGAAATTGTTGTTCCTCCGTCTCTGAACATCTCGAGCTCGTCTCCAAAGCTCCTTCTCCACGGTACGGAGGTAATCCTTGCGCTGCCAAGTGTCTGGCAAAATCATCTGGGAGACACACGGGCCGATCTTCCCGCTTCCTGACAGTTGACTTTCCTACCGAAATGAGAAGCCACGCTTGCCTTTCACACCCTCTGGGGAAGCTGGATTTTCTGCACTGCTCTTCAGAGAATGCAGCCGGTTCTACATTGTGACAGGAGGTTCTAGAACGCAAGCTGCACGTCACAGACACTTACGTGTACAAAACCCCAAACCCTGGCAGATCTTGTGCCGGGGGCCCCTTGGTTCTTTGCAGTAGGGTCGCATTGCTTTAATTCCAGGGGCAAGCGGGACGAGGCCTCTTCCACCAGGCTCTTTCCCTCTCGCAATGGAGACGTCGGCTGTCTCTTGACAGTGAAAGAAGCGCCCAGGTCCAGCCCAGGAGATGAGAATGATTGATGCACTTGAACCAGAATGGTGGACGCAGAGGGAGGATTCGCAGCTCCCTTCCTCAGGTTCACTGGGGCTGGTGGAAATGAACTCCCTAAAGGCGCCTCCATCCCCTTGGCATTCAGGGATCTCAAATCTACGTTTCTTTCAGCGGGTGGACACAGACCCCTGGCTCTGGGCTGAAGGTGGGCAGTTCACTGGAGGGTCCGCTCACTTCTTCCTCTACTGGATACAGCACCATCCCAATAGGAGGGGAAATGCCGGCATTGTTTTTCTTCTTCTTTTCATCGTGGTTGGGGGAGTGGCAGGGAAGGGACCTTACCAAGAGAGTAGCTGCCGTGGTTAGATATAAAGAGGCAATGAAGTTCAGGAAATTCACAAACTCTCACTTGTGTTTTCTTCCATTCAGTGCTCACCATCTGGACACAGCCCCTAGTCTTCCAGGGCCTTGATTTCTGGATCCTCCTCGTAGCCACCCCTCCCTTGTTTTTTCATAGGAAGGCGGCAGGTAATTATATACAGTTCCTTGGACATAGAAATCAGCAGTTCCCAATCTATCATTTAGGGCGGTGTCACTAATTTCTTAAAAGAAAAATCTCAACGTAAATTTCATGGCTATTTTCCTTGGCTAATAATTGTCATCTTCTCAAAAAATTTCACTCATAAGCAGGAAGCTGCCCCATCAAGGCTATTTCACATTCGTTTACTATTTACATTTCTTCCAACTGGAAGCAAAGTATCTCAGGACAGGTGATGGCAAAGGAGAGCTCAGGGTTGCCCTTCTCATTCCCAACCAAAAGCCTACATTTACAGACGGGCCACAGACCCACCAGAGAGTCAAGGCCACTAAAAGGAGAGGAAGAAAGAAGTCACATGGATAGACTTGAGTCAGTGGCCAGGATCCAAGTGGCCGGATGTGTGCAGATGCTCAACCAGCTGGCTCGGAACTGCAGCCTGAGAGACAGCGGGGTGTGGCAGCAACAGCCCTGATCCGGTGGCAAAGATTAAAGAGCTGTGTTCCCTTGGACTCATCACTTAGCTTCTCTGAACTTCATCTGTCTTAACTGACATGATGGTAGCATAGGCTTTGTAGACAAGACAAAGCATCCATCTCAGCTACCAGCTGACTATGGGCAGATTCCTTATCATTTTAAGCTTGAGATTCCTCATCTGTGAAACCTACCTATCCTGTGAGGATTCAAGGTCAATGTTAATGCAGCCAGAAGGGAGTCTGGCTGTGGAGTGAATGCTCCGTCATTGCTCTTACGCTTATTGTTCTGGGTCTAACTCGCCTGGCTCTGTCTGAAGGACAAAACCCTAACTGTCCATCTTCTGTGCTAGATTACAAACTCCAAAGGAACCTTACGTCCACCTCTCTACACGCAGACCTTGACAAAATACTTGGCCTATGGTAGGCACTCAGTAAAAACCCACTGAATAAATGAAGGAACTCCCCGTGGCATTAAAAGGCAACTGCTATCTTAATCCAACGAGATCACCTAAGTTTATGCCTGGAAGCACAGAATGAATCATCTATTCACAGTACAAATCTCACCATGCCCTTCGCCAGGCAGAGAGTGAGACAGATCACTGAACATTAAGTGTCAAAAGGCACCTTGGGACTCCACCCTCCTCCCGAAGCCTGGAGAGGTGGGAGGACTCGCCCCAGCCCCAGTCCCACCAAAGCCAGGACCAGCTGGCTGCGCTGCAGATTAGGGGGGGTGGTACCTACTTTCACAGCGTAGGTGCTGCCGGGGTCCTCGGAGCAGGTGGCGCAGTAGTAGATGGCGTCCCCCGAGTCGCAGCAGGGCTTGTTGCAGGTCAGCTTGAAGAGCGACCAGTTTTTCTCATTGAAGTGCAGCTCCTTCTTCTGGCGGCCCATGAACAGGTCCTCGCACTTGGCCACGAGGCGGAGGAGGGACTGGGCGTAGAGCCCCACCAGCTTGGCGTGGGTGCCCTCCTTGCTGCTGATGCTGCTGAGCAGGCTGTGGAGCTGCAGCTGGTTGCTGCTGGTGGAGGCCTGGCTGGCCACGCTCAGCTGGGAGGATGAGGCCGAGGGCACCCCCTTGCCCTGGAGGCTGGGGCTCCCGCTGCCACTTCTGCCACCCGCCAGCCCCGGTGCCGGGACCCAGTGGCCGTTGCCTTTGAAAGTTTTCTCCAGAGGCTCCGAGGAGAAGGCGTGATGGTGGCGGTTCCCGTGGCTTGAGGAGAAGCCGAGGTGGGGCTCCTCGTGTGCGCGGACGTTGATCTCTGAGTGGCTGAGGTTCAGCTTGGGACTTGCTGCTCTCGGCTTGGGGGAGCCCTGGGTCCAGAAGAAGCCGTCGGGTGAAGAGGCCGCCCGGCTCACTAACTTCTTCTGGGGCAGAGGCGGGGGCTGCAGGGGGCTGCTGCGGGACACGTCCTCGGTGGAGCCCGAAGGGAACGGGACAGGAGCAAAGAGCTTCTTCCCGCTGTTGGCGGGCGAGTGAGGCGGCTCAGACGATGGACCTGAAATCGAGAAACAAATAGGCTGGAGGTCAATGCACTCATCCCAGAACCCCTGGGCTTGCATCTACCTACTACCTACCTGTCTGTCTATCTGCCCATCCCTCCATCTAGCTAGCAAGCTAGCTATCTCAAAGCAATCCATTTTATTTTTATTTACCCCTCGAAGTGACAATATCCACACAATGAAAACAACTGAAAAGCAAAAACAGTGTACGGCCCTGGCTGGTGTGGCAAAGTGGGCAGAGCATCGGCCCACACACACACTGAAGGGTGATGGGTTCGATTCCTGGTCAAGGACATGTACTTGGGTTACAGGTTCAATCCCCCGCCCCAGTCAGAGCACATTCAAGCAGCAACCAAGCGACGTGTCTCACATTGATGTTTCTCCCCTGCCCCTCCCCGTCCCCCACTCCTGTCCACTCTCTAAAAATCATTGGAAAAATACCCTTGAGCAAGGATAACAAAGAACCAAAACGGTGTATACAGCCAATGAAGTTTTCCTTCTACCCCAGCCTCAGCACCCAGGCCCTCTCAGAGGAAACCAATGCGCTGATTTCTCACACATCCTTGAGATACGCCAAACCAACAAGCACCATGCACACATTTACGCGAAAAAGCCACTCTGCCCACTGAATGTAATATTGCTTTTTTTCACCCAATGTGAAGTCTTAAAGATACTTCACAGCAGGTGTACAGATCTATCTAGCTCCATTTCACAGCTATGGATCATATATCATCATATGCAAGTATCATAATCCATTTATCCGGTCCCCTCTTGAATGTCACCGAGGTTGCTTCTGAGACTTTGCAAACAATACTGCAACAGCAGCCACAAACCTGAACGTGTGCAGTTTGGCTGGATTTTGGTAAGAAGTCGGGTTTACAGAGGCTACAATTTACCTACAGTAAAATTCCTCCCTGTTAGTGTGCTGTTCTAGGAGTTTTGACAAACACTGTGGTGGCTCGGGGCCAGGCCTGGCCCACAGGCATTTTAGAAGGCACAGGAGGGTGACTTTAGTAAAAGTAACAGCAAAACAGATTGCGAGGGATAGCCAGTGTGTCCTGAGCCTCAGCCCCAGAGTGGCGCCAGAGTGAGGACGCTGACCCTTGGGTTGGGGGAAGCTCCCACAGGCCTCCTCGGAGCATGGGGACATTCAGCATCGTCCCTGGAGGTGAGATGAAGGGCTGGCCCAGACTGCACTTTACTCTCTGTGTCCATGTGTAACGTGGAGGTTTTACAGTGAAACAGGAAGCCAGGTGGTAAAATATGTAAGAAAAAGCCATGGACATGGAAGCAGGAAAGGGCGAAGTGAAATAACCCTCATTGTGTCTTTCTAAGAACGGCCTGCAAGCTGTACCCATTATTTTAATAACAGCTTTCAGGAGGGTTAAAAAGACACATTAACTGTGTTCATAGATGGGAAAATGCACCCTGTAATCCTGAAGGTTAAAATGTGGAAGAAACAGGGGTCTTCGATGGAAGGGAACGGGTCCTGAGGCCGTGCGCCCCGCACTTAGTTCCCTGGACCACTCCTGCCTTCACAGCATGGCTAGAGGAGGAGGCACAACAAACACGCAGGCCTGAAGTCTGTGTGAAAGGCCCAAAGAAGGCGACTATCTGTTAGTGTGGTGTCACCTCTCTCGGGCGCATATGACCTTTCTAATAACCTTCTTTAAAAAAAAAAAAAAAGTCTATATTAATTTTTATAGGGAGAGGAAGGGAGTGGGATAGAGAGATAGAAGCATCCATGAGAAACATCATCACCGATCAGCTGCCTCCCGTATGCACCTACTGGGGATCAAGCCCGCAACCCAGGCCTGTGCCCTGACTGGGAATCGGACCAGCGACCTCTTGGTTCTTGGGTCGATGCTCAACCGCTGAGGCACACCGGCTGGGCTCTACTAGCCTTCTATGCCCACACCGAGTCCTTCTCTGGTTTCTCCAACCCAAATGGGGACAGGGTGGCCCCCAAGACAAGCACTGGCGCCAAGCCCTTCAGATCAACACTGGGTCTCTGACTTAGGATGCCCCATAGGGAGGAGGGACTCTCTCAGGAGCAAGGTGAATGACCACATTCTCAGGGCTCACTTTGCCCCGGGCAGGGTGGGTGCTGACATCTATGCCCCAGCCTCACTGCCACCCAGACACTCCCCCCCCTCCCCACACAGTGCATGATAGCAGGGGCCTCCTGCCCAGTACAGCCCTGAGTGCCAAGCTCACAGAAGCACAAAGCTGGTGCACACTGTGTTGAACACAGAAGCTGGGAACTATCAGGCTCATGCAAGAGAAGCCTGTGCCGCTGAGCGAGGCTGTCAGGGCCCACGCCCACCATCTGTCCCCCAGGCCCAGGAGGAGTACAGGATGGTAGGCAGTGTCCTTACCCACCTCACCCGCTGGCCGTGACAGGCGGGGCCCAGGCTGAAGGAGTGACTTCTGTCCCTTCCAACAGGCCCCAGTTAATTATAAATCAAGCAACAGCGGCACAGTGGGACCAGCCCACTTGACACACCTGTGTACACTCTCCCCTCGACAGTCCGAATGGGGCGCACAGGAACCTATCAGGGAGGAGGGAGAGCCTATCGCGCTGGCCTCCGCAGCTCGAACCCTGGCATCATAGGTCCCCACCCTACGCTCCCTGTGAAGATTCTCCTCCAAAGGCAGGGTCAGCAGTGGGGACAGACGAAGGCTGGGTGGTGAGTCACTTCCTCCCTCCTTCCCCGAGCAGCACAGGCCGAGAGAGGGAGGATCGCTTACTGACTCCTAGGCTACAGAAGGGAGGAGCAAGACTTCTTAGTGTGGGGCTCCCACAGGGCCCTGAGCCGCAGCCACCAAGCAACCAGGTGATGAGCAAGCAGGGGCCGAGCGGAGCCATGCCCACTCCCAGCCTTTCTGCATGCGGGACAGCAGAAGCCTGCCCCATCGAGCTGCTGAGTGCTCAACTAATTTATTATGAAAATGCAGAAGAGCCTGGCTGGTGTGGCTCAGAGGTTGACCGTCGACCTAGGAACCAATCAGGAAGTCACGGTTTGATTCCCGGTCAGGGCACATGCCTGGGTTGCGGGCTTGATCCCCAGTAGCGTGCAGGAGGCAGCCAATCAATGATTCTCTCATTAATGATTCCCTCATCATTGATGTTTCTATTTCTCTCTCTCCCTTTCTTTCTGAAATCAATAAAAATATGTTTAACACACACACACACACAGAAGATGGGGGATGAGGAGAGAAAGCAGAGTGTGATGGAAATCCCCAGCGCATGTTTTAATGAGCGTCTCCAGCGACCGGGGCAGCCTGCGTCTGGTCAGGACTCCTGGTGCAGGCCAGCGACTGGGAGGGGGGGGGGGTGGTTCTGACAAATCAGCCCCTAGTCCCCTCTGTCAATCCTGTGCTTACTTTATGGCCCAATCCTTCTCGGCTTTTCCTTGCTGCCTTCCTTGTGAGGGTCTCCTTGATGCCTCCGCACGCCCCTTCCTGCCTCCGCTCTGCTCTGAGGGATGAACCATAACCAGCTATGGCTCCCCCGCCCCTCCCCCACACACACACTCCCGCCGAGTTTCCTCATTTAAAAATGGACTGGATGGCACCGCCGCGAAGGCCCTTCCAGCGCCAACAGTCTGTAATTTCAGCCACTCCCTCCATCTCGACCTCTAACGTGCACTTTGTCTCAAAGCTGCCCCTGAAATAAAATACCTCGATGCAGATGGCCATGCTGCTCAACCTTCCCCTTCCTATCTCTTCCCACAGCTGCTGATGGTGAGCTCTACGATCAGTAAGGACAGCAGGAATCGATCAGTAAGGACAGCAGGAATCGATCAGTAAGGACAGCAGGCATCGTTGAGAACCGTGTGTGCACACTCTTCTCCCACAGAGAACCAACGGGCTCTGCTTCAGCACAAAAACTAGCTCGTGTGTCAGGCAGTGGGAAGGCAAGGGTGCTCTCTGGCTTTCCTGGGGACTGTGGGGGCTGAGCCAGGCAGCGGCTTCCATCAGACTCATATCCCTCGGCCACTTAGGCAAGGAGTGCTGGGTAATACGAGGAGGTGTGGCTTCAAGGACCAGCCTGTGGGCTGGTTAGTTTTTCTCTATTTCTCAAATGCTAGTGTTCGTCACCCAACAATCCCCGTATAATGTGCAAAATAACCAAGAGGATGGCGCTGCAGTAGGACACTCCCCGACCAGCCACTTCCCAGCCGAGGGCAACAACTGTACCTACAAGGACCTCTCAGGGGTGTGGGCTCACGGCTCACTGGAAGTGTGCACTCCGCCCATATAGCGGGGCATTACATAGGCATCTTGTGCTTTTCGTGGTCGGGAAAAAGCACTGCCTACTTCTGTAGCAGGCACACCATCTTCCGACCCGAGGCACCCTTCGGAATGCACAGGTCCTGGAGGCTGTTCGCCGGGCTGTTACCCGGAGCAGGGGAGAAGACCACAGTTCCCTCTGATAGTCCCTAGGCACCCCGGGGCCACGTGGCGCCTCAGCGGTTGATATTCTTAGGGTCCATCCTGAAATAGGTGCCGGCAGGTGGGGCCCTTCTCGATGAAACTGGCTTCTCCACCACGAGTCACGCAGTAGCTGTCTTCCATGGGATCGGGCTACCCTGAAAGACCCACCCAGACTCTGTCATTTTCTTGACCCTTCTGCGGGGAGCCTCCTTCTAAACACGACAGCTAGAGCTTTACTATTTGCAGCAGCTGCCACACTCTGTGTTTAGAAGAGCTAAAAAGAAGAGGGAGCACACACGCCTCCACACCTAAAATAGTTTCAGAATTCACAGGCAAACCACTGGTTCAGAAAATCGTGCCTAAAATCATCCTGGAAAACTTGGGCCAACAGCCCCTAGTCCTAGGACTCAGCTCCAACGCCACATGAGATGGATTCGCATACAGGCAATACCTTGAAAGACTGTGGGTTTGATTCCAGACCTCCGCAATAAAGAGAAACTTGCAATAGATCGAGTCATGATCGTTTTGCTGGTGGGGGAAGGGGGGGGTGGTCTGGCCTTCCCTTTGTAAAAGAAAAAAAAAAAAAAGGCAATATCTGCAAAGCCCAATAAAGTGAAGCACAGAAGAATGAGATATGTCTCTATGTCCTGGTTTTGTGCTGGCATTAGATCACTCCGTTTCCAAATTCTGGCTTACAATCAGGGTAAAAAAGGGGTGCAAAAGGAACATACTTTTCCCAAGAAGTCTGCCTACATCATAGTTATAACAGTGTAGGT
>PVJC01006512.1:0-54677 GCA_004026665.1 Murina feae
GGGGGGGGAAGGGCAAGGGGAAAAAATGGAGATCTATCTATCATCTGTTGTAATACTTATCTATCACTTGTTGTAATACTTTAAGCAATGAAATAAAAAAAAATAAAAAATAAAAATAAAAATAAAATTTAAAAAAAGGTGTAAGGGATAAGTTTTCCAAGGTACCATATGAAATTGCCACTTTTGATAGTTTAAAAACAGTTGAATATCAGCAAGTTCACATGGTTCAACCTCATGGGTCTCTGAAAGGAAAAGAACTTTTCAAAAACACCTCTTTATTTTATTTGTAAATCTTCATGTTTTTTTTCAAATGGTTGAATGATATGCAACATGAGTAAATGGACACAGTTGTTTGTTAAAACCAATGCTGTCTTTCACCAGAGAGGTGGATAAATGACAATGAATGAAACTAGAAGCAAATAGTCTAGAAACTTGAGGCCACCCAAACATTTTAGCTAAACAAGGAGAAGAGGAGATTGATTTGAGTTTCCTCAAATTGGCCTTATGGAGGTGGTCTTAATGGTGGGTAAATAGACCAAAGGAAGGAAGCAAAAGAAGAAAAAGAAAAACCATAAGCCTGGGTAACTTTCAGACTAGATGACAAATGTTGAATGTATTTTTAGGCACCCAACCCACTTTCCTCTCATGTCTCCTACTGCAACTCACAATGCATCATTAACAAGCTATAGTTCAGATAATCTGTGTAATTATGAAACTTAAAAACCCAAAAATTCAAAGGCAAAATCCCAACTGTTCTGCTCTGTCACTAACAAGAGTTATAATCTCTAAACCTTAAGGCTCAGAGTGACAGACCACTTCTCTTCCAGGTGATGGCAAGTGGATTCCTATGTGGAGAAATCTGAGGTCTTGGTTGGCCAGCATATGTACTAGCACCATGACTGATTGTTTATGTCAATCAAGAACATGTGAGAACAACTAGTGGTCATACATGTTTCACACATTTGTCATCCATGACCTGGGCATTGAGCCTTCTAGACCTCAGTTTATTTATCTGTAGAAGAAGACACTTGAAATATGCTACATATGAGAATCCCTCCATATCTAACACTTTGGGGCTTTTTTTCCAATTTTCTTTAAATGTGATTTCTTTTTTGATATTCTGTCACAGACTCTTGGTTACTCCAAACTTTTTATTGCAAAGGAAAAGCAGCAGCAACCCAATAATAAGTTCCCCATTTCTTATTTCTTTACAATTTGAGTTATCAACTTTGTTATGTTGCTTTATTAATGTAATAACAACAAGTACCCCATATCATGCCCTTCAATAATATCCCAGAGACCCTTGTAACATTCCTATCTCTCTGAAGCTGCTACAAAAAAATTAACATTATTCCACCAGTGAGTCTAATGGCATCGTTCTTGTTATCTGGGAAGAGACCACTTCTAGGTTTTTGAAGAAACTAAATAGGACATGTGAGGAGACTTCATAGCCACACAATGTTGATTAACTTCTTCCCCACAAACATAACAAAAATAATAAGGATAGGACCTTCAATTATTGGGTCTCATGAGGCCGTAGGCCCATAGGAACATAAGCCCATTAAGTTAAGGGTTTGTCCTGGTCAGCATGTGATATGTTTGGATCCATCATACCGATAAGCCCTGTATCAGTCAAGATCCCAACAAGTAAGACCTGGCCCACTCAGAGTTCATTGATGGGAGTTGGATGAAGGGACTATTGCCAACCTAAGGTCAGAGCTCGGGGAATCAATTAGGGAAGGTGAAGCCCACAGGGATGGTAATGACGAAAGTGCCATTGTCCTGCAGGCTGAAGAAGAGCATTGTTACTACAATGCTAGAGAGAGTTGTAGCTATAGTAGAGGGGCCGATGGACAGAGGCTGAGCACTGTCAAAACCATCACCAGGTGATGAGAAGTGGGGGAAAGATGATAAATAAATTTCCTAGTTTCTCTCTCTTCCATCATCTTATCTCCTTCCAATGCTTACTATTAGCTAAAACCAATAGGAAATAAAGCAGCAATGGAATACAGGCAATATAGTTTATGGAAGTCAGCCCCCAGGACACAAAGCAGGGCAAAGAAGAATGGAGAATGAAGCCAGCCAGTGTTGCTCAGTGGTTGAGCATTGACCTATGAACCAGGAGGTCTCCTGAAGCAGGGGATTTCCCAGGGATGAGGACGACAGAGCCCCTAGTGCTAGGATGCTTGCATGCACAACTCTGGAGACCAGGTTCTCTGACGCAGGTCTAGTTTTATTGTGAAAGTACAGCAATATTTATAGCAGAGGTGGCCAATCATGGAACATCTTCTTAGGGAGCCAATGAGCGTAAAGGTTGGGGTACTGTGTACGTGGCTCTGGGAGGGGCTCAGGCGGGCGTTGCCATCTTCCTGGTGTGCCAGAAAGATCTGAACTGCTGGAGTGCACTCACAGCATTGCATCAGCCACTGCACCGAGACAAAACCTCCTGTGCACTACCTAGAGTCTCCATTCAATTCCCACTCTGGATACATGCCAGGGTTGTGGGTTCTATCCCCAGTAGGGGACGTACAGGAGGCAGATGATCAATGATTCTCATCATTGATGTTTCTATCTCCCTCTCCCTTCCTCTCTGAAATCAATCAAAATATATTTTAAAAAAATAAAAAAGAATGAATCTGGAGGGATAAATGGAGATTATCAAACACAGTGCCCTACTGAACAAAGTAACCATGTGTGATGTCATGTGACCCTGTTGGCCCAGCTACTAAAGATGGTTTCAGGAATTGGATCCTGGATTGGAGCCAGCTCTGAGGAAGCCTGGCATGGAAACTATAACCAACAGGGGGCTCCCTGTTGTACAGTAACCTTGTGATTCAATGGAATCCTCTCTGTTAGTGAGGTTTGAATGCAAGACAAGGACAGGGAGAGAGAGGAGAAAAAGCCATGAAGGCAGAGTGGAGCCTGGCGCACAGAGAGATGAGGAGACAAAAAGAAGCTCTGCAGCAAGTATGGCAGGGTGTCCTATGAAGGTGCTGCTGTGCTCTGCATGGTGATTATTTGCCACACTTCCTTAAGTGCCTGTGTCTCTCATACTAATCTCTCTTCACCAGTGGAACCTGAGCTTGCCTTTGATCCTTACAACCTGAATGGCTCCAACCAGCAAAATGCAATTATCCTGATTTTACAGTTGAGCTAATTGAGCAAAAAGAATTAAGAATATACCTGAAGTGACATAGAAAATAAGTCTGCAAAGGAATGCAAATCTGGTTCCATCTGTCACAAGCCCATGGGCTCTCCATGGAGCCACATTGCCAGTTGCAACCCAAGACAGAGCTGTCTCAATAACAGAATTAAAAATGGCAGTTTTCTAATTTTCCCAAGAAAATCCCTAAATGATTGTAGATTTTTTTTTTTTTTTTTTTTTTTTTTTGCCGCTTCCAATTGATAAATGTCCATGATTTTTATTTTTTGGTCTGGAGCTCACAGTCTTTTAAGAGCCATTCATAATGGTCTGCAAAACTCAAGGATGTTAAACCACCATCCTGGCTAAAAAGGCTTTCTGGAATGTAAGAAAAAAAATATTTCGCACCAGTTCCCATTTTCTCCCCTAGGTCCCTCAAGATCTGAATATGATTGTCACACAGAACAGTGTGGCACTTCTTCCATAACAAGCGACATTTCCACTTAGGAAGGACAGGAACTATTTCCATGCTACCCATCATAAAAGCAAGGTGCATCTTTCATTGCTTCAGCTGGTAGAAAAAATGCAACCATAACAAAGCCATCAGAAGACTGGTGGGCAGCCGGCCAGTGTGGTTCAGTGGTTGAGCATCAACCTATGAACCAGGAGGTCACGGTTCAATTCCTAGTTAAGGCACATGCCCGAGTTGTGGGCTTGATCTCCAGTGTGTGGCCTGCAGGAGGCAGCTGATCAATGATTCCCTCTCATCATTGATATTTCTATCTCTCTCTCCCTTCTCTAAAATAAAAATGTCTTTTGGTTTAAAGAAGATTTGTGGGCAGCTAAGGAGTGAAAAATCTGTGAAGAAGATGTCAAGATCTGCAGGTTTCTAAGATAGCCTTGCCTCATGGAGACTTACATTCTAAGACAGTGTAAGCATGTGTCCTATAAACCCAAATGGTCCCTTCATGGTCTCTTCAATACTTTAAGGGAAAGTTCATTTCCACAAGTCAAGCTACGCAATGAATGTTGAGAACCCAGTTCAACAGTGGAAAAAGCTCTAGAATGTTTTTCCACATTCAAACCAGGGGCTTCCTTATCAAGTTCATCAAAGCATTTTTTTTTAAATATAAATGTTTCACCAATTTGCCCAGGAAGAATAAATCTTCACAGCCACCTCAAAGGCTTGACAACTTTATTTTCATTGTGTGAAGCTGGGTGGGTCCCCCTGAACTGGGTTTCCTAAAGAGACCCAGCCCTTCTCCGAACAGTCTCCAGGCCTGCCACTCCAGCAAATGTGATCAAAGGGGGAATAAAGCTAAAATAACAGATTTGTTTCTTGGCCTCTCTCTTAAATGCGTTCTGCGTGTTTAAAGCCCTGTAAGGAAACGCTCTGGGGCCCTGGATGTGAGAGAGGCACATCTAAACCCTCTCCCAAGAGGAAATCTCTCACCTCGGTGGGGTAAATGAGCTCATTAAGAGCAGCCAGAAGCAGGCAGGAAACCTGGGAAGTAGGAGCTTTAATTCAAAGCACAGAAAATTATAGATTTCTTTACACATTAAGAAAGCATTTATCTTGGCTAAAAATGAAACGACTTTTCAATGATCAACACATGGTTTAAATCTGCTTTGCTAATTTATATCTATCCACCAGTCTGTCTACTTGCTCAGCTACCAGGAAATTCAATTATATTCAATAAATCTTTGTTGAAACCCTACTATGTGCCTATTGCGCATTTGTGAATTGCATAAACACAACAAGAACAGAAGTCAGGTGTCTGTCTACCTTCTTCTTCAGGACATTTGCACTTCACTTCTCAACAAACAGTTGAGAGTGCTTTTGATATAGCAGGCATTGGGTTCAAATGGGAATAATGCAAAATGGAATGTTAGAAAGTGCTACATCCGGTGGAATCAAGTGCTAAGATGTATAGAGGGAGACTTGGGCTCAAGGGAAAGCAGGGGGTTGAAAAAAAGAGAGTAGTGTTTCTCTGGAGGGTTTTCTAAAACAGGACCTGATCTGACCCTGAAAAACAGTCAACATGGACTAGTAACAAGAGTGGCTCCTAGCAGATCTAGTGTTGCTCTCTGCTCCTGGAACTGCAGACTGCCCCAGGTTCCTGGACCTTAATTTCTCCCTTTAAAATAGGTACCCCGGACTCCAATCATTCACCTGTTCACTCATTCATTCACTCTTTACTCAAAATCAACCATCCATCCAAAAGGTGGTGTTGACTTTTTAGGAGGAAGCCTCAGGGCTTGCTGTGACCCAAGCTCGGAAGGATCCTCTGCTCTCCAGGAAATGCTCAGCTGTGCATGATGCCCTGACAACCCCTGCTGTCAGCTCCTGTTCACTTATCAAGCCATAAGGCTGGCTCTGGGGAAACAGGACACAGGCTGGGTAAACCTTGTTGGGGCCAAGGAAAGTGTAAAATATGGCAATGGGTTGGCATCTACTGGGTTTATGGGTGGTGACAGGATGAGGTGGGGGTGGAAATAAACCTAAATGGTTGGTGACAAGATTCAAAGGCAGAGGAGAGCTGCAATGTGCAAAAAAACTCTCACCATTCCCTTGTGGCTGGCTCAGTGCCCTCAATACTGCGGCCAATTGAGCAAAGGCCAGGAACAGGAACCAGGGCTTAGGATCAGTCCCGTCCTATTCCTGAGTGAGTTTACCTATACTGCTTGAGTCTGCTGAACTCCAGATTCTACATTAGTAAAATACAGTTGAGCAAATGTGTGTACATCTTTCTCCCTCACATCTCAGGAAAAATTTGGAGAAATGAATAATAATACTAATATCCAGCATACCCAGTATGCTAGTTTTCTATCAGTTTTCATTCATTTGCTCTGGGCAGAGTCTGTGCCACTGATTTTATTTCAACATAGTACCAGCCTCTTTGACAATGATACTATATACAATTAGGAGTTCAAAATTATTTTGTTTGAGGAAATTCAAAAAATTTTCTCTTTGAGCAATTTCACAACAGCCTTTGGGTGTAAAACCAGTACATCTGACGCTACTTATAAAAATACAATAGTATGGGTACATTTGAATAGAACATGCTTTGCTGCAGTGATTTAAACCATAATTAAACATCTCGCATCATCTACCATGGTTTTGATTAAACAAAATAAGGAGCGTGAACATCTGATGAGTTTTTGGCACACGCCCGTCCTGTTTGACACTTCCATCCAGTGTGTTGACATCATTCCTGGATATAAAAGGAATTCTAATCAAATACATGCCCATTCCAACTGGAGAAAAGAAAATGATGGTGGTTTATACAAAACTTCCTTTCGGTGCTGACCCACAACCTAAACAAAAGGTCAAAATCACTTAAGTTGCTTCAGAATGGACCGCTGTGGCATAAGCCAGCAATGCTGTGTGGAGGGAGCCCAGACAATCCCTTTGTTAAGTTGCAGAGCTAAGCAAACACTACGAAAGCCTGCTATTGTTTACTCTCATATCATAGTCAACACTTTGGAATCATTAGCCTCAGGCCCTTGGGTAAAGCAGCTTTTTAAACTCTGTAGTTTACAGCCAAGGTCGACTTCTATAGCCAGCAGATCCATATCCTCCCCTCAGGCCCACATGTTCAGCTCTCACAGGCATCAACAGGAGGGTCTGCTGGGACCCTGTGACTGGATGAGGGTCACCTCCCTCTCCTCTTTTACCTGAAGATTAAATGCTGAGAAGTCAGAGTTTGGGGCTATCAAATACTAAAAACCAAAAACAAGAAATGATCCATTCAAACTGAGCTACAGGTGGTTCCCAAATTCCTTGACCAGAGAAATTTTATTGATGCCAAATAATATAACTAATGGTTGCTATAGCAGACAGGAAGCTTCTACCTCAGCCATCCAGCCAGTTACACTAAATAGTGGGGTGAGTTTCATGCATCAGTGAAATTCTCTGACATACCTTCTCATTTCTTTTATTTTAAAAAGTGACCCAAAAAAGGACTCAATGCTCTAAAATTCAGTGATGTTTAAGAACCAAACGAGAAAATCTAACTGCGTAAGTTAATAAGCATTGTTAGAGGAAAGAATAAACTTAAAATAAAATAAAACCTCTGGGGCAGCATGATTATCTTCAATTTTGAAGGACGAGACATTAATCATTAACAGTGCACCGCTGGGAAGGTGAGATAAATTAGTAAGTTCTACAATGACTTTCTGGCCTGCGCCTAAGGTGCAGCCTGGAGCAGCTAGACTGGTACAACGCCCACCCTATAAATTAACTGAATGTGTGACCAAGGCTAGTCAAACCTAAACTGCCTGGAATTAGGGATGAGAGAGAGCACACAGACTCAGCATGTCTAGGAAATTCTCCAAAGCCAGGACCTGCACACAGGCACTGTGATAAGACCACAGTCAAGGCATTTCTTCATTTGCAACAGACCGGGTTCATTTGCGAGTCATACAGGAGGTATATTCTGCACAAAGGATTGCAGTCTTGGCCAGCCCACAGAAGCCTCCTCAACAAAGAACAACCCTCTGAAGTGCAGTAGTTATAAAATTCCGTCAATGAGCCTGCAGGATAAATGTGAAAATGCTTTCAAAGAAAAGTACCTTCCAAGTACTAGAAAGAAAGCATTGCACCCCACTGCCCTACCCTACCCGCCACATACACACTAGGTAGGTAGTTTCTTTTCTTCTCAGGCACATTTTTAAACGGGCACTAATTGTTTAGCTATCCCAGATCACTCAGATGGACTGTAGTGGCAATGACCCTTTCCATGGGAGTAAAAATTATATGGATTGGTCAAGGTCATCTGCCCAACCATAGTAGTCATTGATCAAGGGACCTCTCTCTCTCTCTCTCTCTCTCTCTCTCTGTCTCTCTCTCTCTCTCTCTCTCACACACACACACACACATACAGAGAGAGAGAGAGAGAGAGAGAGAGAGAGAGAGAGGAGAGAGAGAAGAAAGTCAGTCACAAAAGAATACATATTGCATGATTCCAATTGTATGAAGTTCTGAAATAGGCGAGATGAATCTACAGTGATGGAAATCAAAGTAGTTGGTTTTGGCAAAGGGAAGAGGACTATCTGATAAGGAGCCCAAAGGAACATTTTGGGGTAATGGAAATGTTCTGTGGGCTACATATGTGTATGAATTTGTCAAAAATGATTAAATTCACACTAAAGATTTGTGCATTTTACTGCAAGTAATTTGTACATCGATAGAAATATATGGAAAAAAGTAAATACACAAGCCTGGGGAGGGAGATGATGACATAAAGATGAAAATGACAATACTCTAATCCTCAAGGACCTTCCAGTGATGGGGAAACACTATCTGAGAAGGTCAAAGAGCGTGGGGAAGACAAGACATAGTTGCTGAACACATTTTATAGCGTACGTGTGGTCTTTTTTTAAACCCTGGTGACTAAAGGATGTTTTTCTGAAAATCATTTGAATGGGTAATTCTTAATGTTAATGTACTGTTCGGATGTTCACCAGACAATAAACACCAAGATTACAAACTTCAACATCACTACTTTGGTGTAGACTACTTCATACATCATGTCCCAAGGGCTTCCAGTTTTAAGATTATCCATTGCCCTGGGGTCACGAAGCCCCATTAATCTTTTCCATGAGGCACAATCAGAATGGGGCCTAAGGACCATGAAAACACCTCCCCCACCACCCAGTCCTATACCAAAATGCTCACATCACAAATTCATTTTGCGTTAAAGCAGAGTTGGGACTAAAGGACTCAACACTCCATATCCTACCCACATTCTGTCTCTAACTAACCCTTTTTGAAAACATGGTCTTCGCTTGGAAGAGATTCTCCCTCAGGAGACACCCTTCCTATCCTCCCCTGAGCTTTCCAGCTGTATGTCCTACATCCTTAAAAACACACCGCAACTGATAAATTCATCCCTCTTCCCAGAGACTGAATCTAAACACTGAGAGGACCCAAACACACACTCTCAGCTGGAGATCAGGCAGGAGAAACCAACAGGCTGACCAGAGGCCTAAATAAACTCCACTTTCTAAACATTTAGATGACTCTTCTGCAGCCATTGTCTGTTGACCATAAACACGTTATGGCGGTGCCCTGTTTGAACTGTTCAGAGTCACTGAGCACCCAGTCAAGCCACTCCCTTCATTATCCCTGCAGGTCACCCTGTCTGGATGCATACCTAGCAACAAACCAGCCTGACCCATACAAACAAAGGCACTACAGCCCAACAGAAGATCCTAAAACTTTTTAAAAAGTAGAAATCACAAACACAGACAGGCAGCATAGTATGTTTACCCTTTTCATGAAAAAAAAAAAGAAAAAGAAAAAAATCAAACCTGAGAATAAATCCACCTGTGAGTTCCTATCTCTGTTGAGGTCACCAAAAAGCCCTCCTCTTGATTTGCAAACAGTTCAGAAGCTACTGAAGGAAGTCAGCCAATAAATGTTTTTCAAACCAAGATTAATGGCTGATTTGTCATCTGGGAAGGGAAAGGTGAGCCTGCAGCCTCCGAGAGGAAGCTAACCGGAGGAGTGGGGGCCGCTGATTTATGGGGTTGTGAGGAGGCTAATTAGAGCCTCATGGCGGGAGATAAGAGAGACCAAAGGCTTTTGGGAACAGCAAAGTGAAAGGTGAGGGCCCAGCAGAGGACAGAGAGCAAACAATGAGCTAGAGAGGGGAGGGGGTGACAGAAATAAGCTCCAGCAGCAAAGCAGAGAGACTGTAGGCAAGGAAGGGACCCAACGGCTGCCGCCCTGAAGCTGCTCTGGGGGACATTGATTTTACGCTGTTTATTAAGAAACAAACGTCTCAGAAAGACTGTCATCCTACAGCTGGAAGGCTGGGGAGGGTTGGGGGGGAATTAAGGGAGCAGCCGAAAGACTGGCACGCATGCATATGAGCATAATCAATGGACACAAGAAATGGGGGGGGGTAGGGGAAGAGGGGGGAAGGGTAAGGGGAAAAATGGAGACCTACCTACCACTTGTTGTAATACTTCAAGCAAAAATAAATAATAAAATAAAATAAAATAAAATAAAATAAAATAAAATAAAATAAGAAAGAAAGAACCTCTGACCCTCCCCCCTCTCCTGCCTAGGAGATTCAGATGGAAAAACCTGTTTAGGAAGGAGCTCTTAGGATGCTGCCGTAGCCTAAGTTGAATTCGATGTGGTGAACTAGGGGGCTTCAGGCAGGTGCCGTTAGCTAGATGCACCCGTGTCACATTGTTCCTGAGTCACCCAGCCAGGCTTGTCCTGCCTTGTGTGTTCCTCAACTACCTATAAATCACGTATGTTCTTTTCTGAAATCTAATGCCCATCCCCCCTTTCTCCTTTGTCCAAATGTCTTATATATCCAATGTTGCCTCACTGTCTTTGGGGTTATCATGGATTTATCATGTCTATGCAAAATCCCCCCTGATAATAGTAAATATTTTCTCCTGATAATCTGCCTGTGTTAATTTGGTTATTAGCCCAGTCAGAACTTGGAGGATGGGAGGAAAAGCATTAATATTTCTTTCAGCCCCATAGTGGGTTCCAAGGAAATTGCATGTCTAGGAACTTGCTAGAAGCCACAAAGAAAAGGCCCCTATTCCTGAACCTCAGGCAAGATTTGTCAACAAAGTCCTTGTGGCTGGATTTTGAGCAGCTCCCTAGCCCCCATGGTTGCCTACAAGTGACCAGCATGCCCAGGGGTATCCAGCACACACCCCCTTTCCTTCCTATCTCAGTGAGCCTGTGAAACAGCTTGCTCAGTGGTCCAATAGGATAGTTTGTGGTCACCCTAGATGTTCTGTCACTTGGGAGGTCTGCCCTCACACCAGCCATGTTTGTGTCAGAGACTCAATGGGGCTAAATCCAAGCCCGAGAAGAACCATAACAAGGAGGGGAGACTCTCCAAGCATCATGTTCTTAAGAGGAGCCCAGGCCGGAAGGGGGCCTCTGCAGAAGACAGGCACTGCATCAGGCAGGTCTCAGGAGGTCAGGGCCACTGGAGCGAGTCTGGAAGGGAGGGGTGGTGATGAGAAGGAGAGGACAACAGACAACCTGCCCTACTTTCCCCATAAGGTTTCCTCTTTTCAGGACAGCTGAGCACCGTGTGTGTGTATGTGTGTGTGTGTGTGTGTTCCTGTCTGCCTTCAATCTCCTCTCATAGCCTTCAAATGATAAACCTAGGAACCATCCTCTCCCTTTATTAGATGTAAAGTGTCTCCTAAAACACGGCCTTCTTTTTCCCCTCTCTCATTCTAAAAATAAAAACAAAGAGAAGGCAGACAAAGAGAAAGGGAAAGACAAGGAGGAAGGAGGGAGGGATAGGCAGAGAGAAAAAGAGAGAAAAGAGAGAGGAAGGAAGGAAGGGGGAGGCAGGAAGCAAGAAAGAGAGGAAGCAGAGACAGAGAGAGAGGGATAGACAGAGAATGAAAGAAAGCGAGCAGGCAGGCAGCTGGTACAAGAAATAAGTAAGGGCCTTTTCTCCCACTTCCCT
Source organism: Murina feae (assembly GCA_004026665.1). Taxonomy (NCBI): domain Eukaryota; kingdom Metazoa; phylum Chordata; class Mammalia; order Chiroptera; family Vespertilionidae; genus Murina; species Murina feae. The sequence continues at coordinate 11,608 of PVJC01006512.1, forward strand.
GTCTTTTAATAAATCACTGTAGCAGCCTGTGACAGCTCTCTGTTATCCCTAAATACTCAAGCAAACAGCTTTTCTTTGAGACTATTCAAGTGTCTGCCAGGGCGGCTGGAGCTGGGCAAGCCGTGTGGGCCTCAGACTGCCCGCCTGTAATTCAGTTAGAAAAGCAAGCACGAAGTCAATATTCATTGCGCAGGGTAAGAATTACCACACCACAATGAAATGGTAATGAGCCGGCTCACAAAGCAGACAAGCCGGATAATCAGTTTTTAAGGAGGTGCTGGGCACACCAGGCTGCCAGGGGCTGAGGGGACAGCCTAGGCATATGAGCCCCCACCGGAGCAGCCTGCCCTCAGCCCCCACCATCTGGGGGCATTGGCAAGAGGCCGGCTGGAAACCAAGGGAATCTCCCCAGGCGCCCTTTCTCCAGCCACCGCTCTCCATTTTATCATTTTAGGACCCAAAGTACCTAAAATGTGATGAGAGCAAAAAGCCATTTCACAGCCACAGCCCCTGCGCCTGCTTTCAGATCCTGGGCATGAAGGCCGGCAAATGGGAAAACTGAAGATCCTGCAGCTGTAACAGACATATGTGCTCAATGCACTCAGTGGTCATTATCCAACTAGACGAAGACACCTGAGCAGGAAGCCATCAAAATAAGAATTGAGGGGCAGACTTAGACACTGGGTATTTATATATATGTCAATTCATTTGTTTTGGAAGATTTTATTAAATACACCTTTTTTAGTAGTCAGACTTTTTAAGTCTCCTCAATAAAGCTAGAATCCAAGAAGAGTCCAATAAGATGAAGCCACCAGATGTATGGCCACGTATGAGCTACATTTAGACGCCATGGGTAGGGAATTGTTCTAAGCGATTGGAGCCCCTGAATTAGAAGAGAAATTTGTCTTCAGTGCTTCCACCTTTTGTTTTCTACTCATATCTGTTTTGAGATTATTGCAAAATTATTTTAGGTGACCTACAAAAATGCATGCCAAAATGGGGTGATGTACAATGTAAAATAAGGGATGAAGGGAAAATAAAAGTAAGAGACAAAATAAAGCCCAAGGCCCTACCTCCTTGCAGAGCTGAGCTAGGACTTGGTTCTTGGCTTTCTAGTAACTAGCTCAAAGAGAGAAACATAATATTTTCAATCAGCAAATCTCAACCCAACCCCAAACATTCTAATGAATGTGGCCTAGGGGTGGGGGCTCAGGCAGCTGTATATTTAAGGCTCCCCTGTGAGATAAAAACAGAGCAGTTGCTCAGGAGATAATCATTCATGAGGCTCAAAGGAAGGACATTGTGTTGTACGAGGGGGAAGTCACGCTCAGCAATCCCTTTAGAGTAAAAGCAGTGAGAGTGATATATGAAAACACGAATGAAGCCCAAGGAACACACAGGAGACTGAGGAGGAAGGGAGAGAGCTCCAGGGAAAAGAAACAGTATGAGGAGAGAAAAAGAAACGCAGCAAGTCATGAAATGTTTAGAGGTTGGCAAGAACATAGACGCATGTGGAGGGAATGCAGTATGTGGACGGAATCCTTAAGCCCTATTCAAGACATGAGGCGAAGAGCCTAGGTTTGAATCCCAGCTTCACTATTTATAACATGTGAGAACTCGGGCAGGTTGCTTACCTTCTCTGGGCCTCAACTTCCCCACTTGTAAAGTAGGAGCAGGAAGAGTACCTACCTTATAGGAATAAATGAGACATTCTACATAAAGTGTTGAACATAGTATCGGATATAGTAGCTATTATTATTGCTGATAGTATTTTCTACATAATGAGAACAAAGGAATAAATTTTTCAAGAAATACCCTCTACACCCTGACTGGTTTAGCTCAGTGGATAGAGCATCAGCCTACGGACTCAAGGGTCCCAGGTTCGATTCTAGTCAAGGGCATGTACCTTGGTTGTGGGCACATCCTCAGTAGGGAGTGTGCAGGAGGCAGCTGATCGATGTTTCTCTCTCATTGATATTTCTAACTCTCTATTCCTCTCCCTTCTTCTCTGTAAAAAATCAATAAAATATTTTTTTAAAAAAAGAAATATCCTCTAGATGTACTGAGCTTTTCATATATTATCTTTTTTTAAGTATAGTTGGCATACAATCTTATATTGGTTATATTAGTTTTATGTGTACAATATAGTGATTTGACATTTGTATACCTTACAATGTGATCACCCCCCCCCCCCAATTCTATATCAACTGCCACTGTGCAAACTTTTTACAATATTATTGACTATTTTCCCCCTTCCCCTCACCTCTTCCCTTCTGGTAAACATACTTTTCATCTCTGTTCCTATGAGTCTGTTTCTGTCTGATTGTTTTGTTTTTAGATTTCACATGTAAGTGAAACCATACATATTTGTCTTTCTCCGCCTGACTTATTTCATTTAGTATAATACCATCTAGATCCATCCACATTGTCAAAAATGGCAGGATTTCATTCTTTTTACTGCTGCATAATATTTCATTTTATACATATCACAACTTTTGTATCCATTCATCTATCAATGGACACATTTAATTTTGCAAAAACTCAGTTTAATAAGCATTATTATCTTTATTTTAATAACCAACTGACTCTCAGCATAGTAAAGTACCATGTTTGTACAGCAAAAATATGACCAAACTGAAATTTCAACCCTGAAACTGGAAGACATTCTAAAATAAACTGAGGCCAATTTACACTAAAGGGAATAAAGCTTAACCTTCAGAAACTCCCTCCCTTGTTTATTCAGGCCCCTCCAAAGCTCTGAATGTAATTTTGCATTTACACTGTATTTATTTTTTTATCAAGGAGAAAAAAATCTGTGTACGTTTAGGATCTACCTCAATGATAATATATGCATGGCATGGTATGATCAGAACTGTGTTCTAAAACATGAACAAGGGTGACCAAGGATAAAGTGATAGGAGGAAGGCCAGGAGAAAATGTGTTTTGTGGGCAAAGATAAAGAGTTAAACATTAACCGCATCGATCTGAGGGCACCACAGACCAGCCAGGTGGATGTGTCATAGATATTTATAAATGTGGGTCAGAAGAGCAGGCAGGGCAAGATGCAGACCAGGAGCGAGGAGGTAGATGGTGACACTAAGGAAGAAACTCTGACCAAAGAGGAACTATGCTCTAGAACTATGCTATCTGTCCCATAGGGCAGCCACCAGTCACATGTGGCTATTTACATTTAATTAAATGTAAAACTCAGTTCCTTGGGCAAGTGTGTGCAGTATTGGGAAACTCAGACATAAAGCATTTCTACCATTGCAGAAAGTTCCATTGGACGGTGCTGGTCCAGAAAGGCAGCAGGTGGTGAAGGACAGTCCCGCAGGGAAAAATCAGAGGGACAAATGGAGGAAGAGGACAGGGAATAAGATGGGGAAAGTGGCCTGTAGAACCAGGAGGAAGACCAGGGGACAGAGGTCCCCAGCAAAGGGGATTTCAAAGGAAGAGTTATTCAACAGGTCAGCAGTTAGCAAGAGTAACAACAACAAATTCCCAGCACATGTCCAACTAAACCAGCTGCCTCTAAACCCTCTGGCATGGTCAGGTGAGGGCCCTCTTAGGGGTCACAGACTTCTTGTGTCCTCATATGGTAGAAGGGGCTAGAGAGCTCTCTGGGGCCTCTTCTATAAGAGCACTCATCCCATTCATGAAGGCTTCACTATCATGACCTAAGCACCTCCCAAAAGTCCCACCTCCTAACACCATCACATTGAGCCTTAGGAACCCAACATGTGAATTTGGCGGGACACAGACTTTCAGAGAAGAGCACCCTGCATCAACACTTCCATGAAGACCTTGAAAAGGCATTTTCTTACAGCCACAAACAGCACACTCTGAACTGGGCCCTGCCCAGAAAGGAAACCTTGAGAAGGACAAACGACAGCTGCAATTAGAGAAGCAGACGCCCAGAGGCCTGCTTCCCCTCCCTGCCCTCCACAGAAACCTTTAAAATCGTACTCAAAGGGCAAGGCACACGCCGGCCCATGCCAGCACACACCTCTCCAACAGGTGGCTGCCTGCATACCTACGCAACTTCCTGCTTGCTTGTGCAATTACCTGCAGTTCACGTAAGAATGCATGTTCTGAGCACAGCCTTTTCTGGCTCACACATGTATGTGCATATCTTGAAGGTGCAAATGAGAGTGTTTTTTTAATGTAGCCCTAAGGGGTACATTATTCTGATCAGCACTAACACAGGCTTCCTACATTACGGCGTCAACTGTAGGCCCCACTAGAGACAACAATGTTAAACAAGCAAACAAATCCAGTTTCCCCTGCGGCTCAAAGCTTTGCCTTTGCCCTTCACTCCCCTCTTCTCCTATTAGAGTTCCATGGCCTCCAAAGCAGCCACTGCATCTGAAAACTTCTCTAACCCCGCCCCATCTCCACTTTCATCCCAGGTATTTACTTAGATATCTGGCTCTGTCTTGCCTTCCTAATTATGACTTTGTGTTTCAAAACTTTGTCTACCTCAAGGTTTCAAGCAACGTTTTTTCAAGTTCAATGACCTCTGAACTTTTTATTGTCCACTTGCCCAGCCAGGGGTACCCCACCACTGCTGCCTTAATGCCTCAGAACTTTACTGTCATTGACCTCAGACACCACTTTGCTACAGGTGGTGGTCTTTTGGATGGATTGCATGGAGTTGCTGTTGTCCAGGGCATCGCCAAGATCCAAATTCTCACAGTGGGACCTTGGTATTCAGCAGGGCATCATACTCCTGGGCCTGGTGTTATCCCTCTCTCTGGGTCTGGCTAGCTCTGACACCAGGTGCAGTGGGATCCCATTGAGCTGTTGCATCTGCATGGCTTAGTGCATCTACACCTCTCTCGGGATGTTCCCCAAAATGGTTGTCAAATTTCTCATGGAATCCAAGTCAGTTTCCAAGGACTGGATTGTACATCTCAGCTGCAGGAGTGACATCTCAACTGCTCCTGTCTCAGAGGTCTGAAAGGTGACCACTGGGGTGCTCTGCTGGGACCAGTACTTCTCTAACTCCTCTTAGTTCTTCTGAGCCAGCTCACCATACTGGGCCTGGATGTCCACCATGATCCTGCTAAAGTCCTGAGATTTGGGAGCATCCAACTCTACAGTCAGCCCAAAGTTGGCAATCTGGTTTTGAAAATCATGTACTTCCTCCTCTTAGTTCTTCTTAATGGAGAGCAGCTCCTCCTTGAGAGCCTTGATCTCTGTCTCCAGCTGCAGCTGAGTGATATTAGTGTCATAAGTGACCTTTCAGAGCCCACTGATGTCACCTTCCACAGCCCAGTGCATGGCCAACTCCATCTCATACTTGACTGTGAAGTCATCAGCAGCAAGACGGGCATTGTCAATCTGCAGAACCATGTGGGCATTGTCCATAAAACAAAGATCTGCGCTCTCAGGTCCTCAATGCTCTTGAAATAATGCCCCCAATCTCTTGCCTGGTGTCCCTTCTTCTCCAGGTGTTCACGGATTTTATTATCAGCCTCCAGGCTTCTCACCCTCTCTAGGCAGGAGGCCAGGTGGTCATTCAGGCATTGCATACATAGTCTCCTTCTCACTTTGGATGTCCCCCAGGCCTTTCAGAACCCCAGCCATCACTGTAGTCAGGCCCCCAGACACCCAGACACCCTGCATGCTGGTTGAGTGGGACATGGAGATCTGGGAGTTAGAGCTCCTGCCACTTGCACAGACACTGGCCATGCTGCTGACTTGCCAGAGGCTGGGCTACTGCATGGAGCCTGGGATCTAGTAGTTTGTGGACAAATGAGTGGGTTTTAAAGCTCATGTGGTTTGAGGAAGAAGGTGAGAGGTCAAGATTTAGGTCATTAACATTTTATGAGCCTCAGTCATTAACATGTTAAAATACCATGGGTATGCCTTCTCCTGGAATAACTATAACCAGAGCCCAGGTAGGTATTCAGCACACCATTTTCCCTTTGTGCTCCTAACACAGCTAGACCAGGTTTCCCAACTTCCCTTCTTGCTCATTTGGGCCATGTCCCATGTTCTTGCCATTGGAAGGAAGGCAGAGTAATAAGTATGCTGCCTCCAGTTGGGGACGATTAGGAGTAGATGCTCCTGCTACATATTGCTCTTTCCTTATCTACTGGCTGGAAACAGAGGATGCGATAGAAGACTTCATGGCCTTGGAGGGCACAGTAACCAGAAGGAAGGAGCCTAGCATTCCTGTGTATACAGAGCCCCTCCCCACTCCCCTGACCACCCTTATTGGACTGTAATAAAGTCAAGAAATGAAACATTATTGTGTTAAAATCCTGAGACATAGGGTTTGTTTTACTATAGCAATCAGCCTACTCTGATGTGGTAAATGGATAATAAAATTTCAATTATTTCCCTCCCCTGCAATGTGATTTAGTAGCTTTTCCCATCAAATGTTGTAGTCTACTTTCATCCCTTGAATCCAGGATTGGCCATAGGACTTTCCTTGGCAAATGAGACATAGCAGAAGTGCCATTTCCAAGCCTAGCTCTCAAGAAGCATTGCATGCATTGTATGGATATTAAAAAACTAGGGGCCCGATGCACGAAATTCATGCACGGGGCGGGGGTGGGGGGGTGAGAGGGGTGGGAAGACGGTCCCTCAGCCCAACCTGCACCCTCTCCAATATGGAGTTCTTGGGAACTCTCACAGTCCAGGACCTCTGGTTCTTAACTGCCCCCAGCTTCCGCCTGCAAACCGCCGCAGGGCCCAGGCACTCACACCAGAGGCTCAAGCCTCCGGTGCGGCTGCCCAGCCATTGGGGCTTTGCAGAGGCGGCCGGCTTTTCCCGCCCCCAGCTTCCGCCTGCAAACCGTTCCAGGGCCAAGGCATCGGGGCTTTGCAGGTCGCCACCTCCGGACAGGCTGCTTCCTCACAGGCTTGCTCTTGGGGAGGGGTGGGGGGCAGACAGGAAGAGCTTACCGGCTTGCTTGCTCCTGGATCCTGAGGCAGAGAGAGGTCTTTCGTCTGCCCTGCTGGACCCTGGGGTTGGGGCCTCTGCCATCTTGTCTGGGCTAATTTGCATACAGTTGCTCTGATTGGCTGGTGGGCGTGGCTTACCCCATCCCGGAGAAACGGTTAATTTCAATATTACGCTTTTATTAGTTAAGATGGTTTCTAATTATTCTGTTGAAACCTGCCAGTGAAAAGATGTTTCTCAAACCTTTAGTTCTCTTTAAAAATTTAAACACTGCTCCCAACAAAGTGTATTTAGTCAAGATATGTCTTGTAAATGATCCTTTCAATGGTTTTTGAAAAAGAAAAAGCCAATGTTAACTCCCATACTTTTCAAATATCTTATATCCTTTGAAATAAATGCTGATGATGTTACAGAACTAAGACTGAGAATTATCTCTGTGGATTTGAAGACAAGGAAGGAATTGGATGGTTTTGAGACCTATTTCATGTACAGTCTGCAGACACTGGGTGGAAATTACAACAGTCCTTGAACAGTATCTGGCGGTTTTCTCTGCAACCACACTTGTTGTGCCTAATAGCCACATATCTCTATCCTTTGTGGAAAGAACTAAGGTATAACTATAAATAACATCTTCCGTATGTTCACACCTGAAAAAAAGTGAAGCAGGTTTTTCTTAAAAGTTATGTGTTTGATTTAACAGTGTTTCAATGTTAGCTCACAACAGCACCAAGCGTGACATCATTGTGTTAATTATTTGAATTACATTCAGTTTTTCCATTTGTTTGCGAGGTCTCCTTGAGCAGTCTATTTTTGGCTGAAAGTTTTTTCAGTGATTCCACTCAAGGAAGTACCCACTTGTTTTGAGTAGCACTTGCCAGCAACAGTGCTTCTTAAACTTTAACATGCATACATATCCCTAGGCAATCTTGTTTAAGCACAGATTCCAATGCAGTAGGTCTGGGGTCAGGATTGATATTCTGCCTTTCTAACAAGCTCCCAAGTGACATTGGGTGCTGGTCTATGGACCACACAAGAGTCTATAGCGGACTTTTACTTTGCAGGATTTCCAAACACTTAACATTTTACTCAGATGGAACATGACACAGCACATGAAGATCAGGCCAGATAATAGGCAGTGGTTTGCATAATACCTATAATTCACCCTGTGATCACCTGCCTGAACTCAGTCCTGTATAAAGCTAAACATATCATCACCTAGCTGGTCATTTACTTAATGAAATCAACACACTTATTTGTGTTGACACAGGAAGAGCAGTTCTAGACATCTTCACATTCTGAATTCACATCTAAATTACTTTCACATTCTAAAGAGGCTGGGCTCCCCTACTTTTTTCTGCAATTCTGTTTCCTTTTTTTTTTCCTATCCCTGTCACCAACCTGCCATTTTGAATCTATTTCAACCAAGGCTAAATAACACAGGTGATAACTACTGACTCAAGCACTCCTGGTAAGGTATAAGAAGAAATTGGATATTTTGTATTCAGTTGTTTGGTTCACCATTCCACTTGAATCCAATCCCTATGCATATACTGGGGATTCTATTAGGAAATACATAAAACCAGTTCAGCAGGAGAATATTTTTAATGAACTATATAGCCTCTGAGATTTGGTTTAAGCCCTTGAATGTGAATGCCTTTCAATTTCATGATTACTCTGTATCAGGTGGGTCCTTCAGCCTTTAGTCTACCAACTCAAAAGCCATATTTCTTTTAGCTTGCTACAAAAAGTGTGATTCATGGATTAATAGAAAGACCCAGCAATTGAACAATAGAAAACTAGGTTCTGCCTCCCATTCTGCCCCCTAGTTAGCTGGGTGAGCTTGCACAAGACACGTTGCTTCCCTAAGCCCCGTTGCTTTTAATTATAAAAATACATTTTCAGTTTCAACTTCTCCCAGCTCAGACATCACTTGACCTGAAATGCCTCCAGACCAGAGGCTGGCCACAGCAAGTGACCCGCACAGCACAAACAGCCCTGCCCCACGCCCACTTCAGCACAAGGACCCTTGGCCACCGCATTTCAGGCAGGAAGGCCCCCAGAGTGTCTTAAGCCAGCTCCTTCATTTAGCACGAGAGGAAATCAAGGTCCTGGGAGGCAAGATAACACGGTCACAGGGCTAGTTAAGGGCAGAGCCAAAACTAGAACACAAGTCTTCTAACTCTCAGTCCAATGGTCTGCATGAAACCACGAACTCCGAAAGCCAGGCTCTGCGAGTCACAGTAGGATCCACAGCGTTCTCTCCATGCTGGCCGCCATGGAGTTCTTACAGGAGGGAAGTGTCCACACAAAAGCAACACAAGCACAATCTTCTCCACCTTCGTCTGCAGCCCTGGAACAACGGCAGGGCTTTATAACGAGTTGTTGAATGGGAGAACTGTTCCTTTGCATTTCCCCTTATTTCAGAGGTATATTTGCAGAGTGTTAGTCTCAGCGTGTGTAGCAGGGGCTTCTTAGGTGCCCTCCCACATTTCCTCAGCACTTATCTTGGTCTCCAAAGGCTGCTCACTGCGAACTGAGAAGCTCCTCCTGAGGACTTCTTTTCTGGCCCCACGGTCAGCCTGAGCACAGTCATCCCGGAAGTGCTGGGAAGTATCCCCAGAGCAGCCCTCAGTCCACGCCAGATGCAGAATTGCTGGCTCACTACTCAGGCCGCCTCGCCCCTTGGGCAGGCCATCTCTGAGGCCTGTTCCACGGTGTTCCAGATGCCTCCTCAGGATTGAGCTCCAGCTGCCCACAGTAGTAACTGGTTTGATAATTTGGCCTTTATGTCTTCCAGCCCTTCCCTGTGTCCCTTCACTACTCTAACAGCATTTTCTGGAATTACTTCCCAAACAAACAATTTGCAGTGAAATCCTTGTGTTACGATTTGCTTCTGGGGAGTCCAAACCAAGGCATGGGGGTACCAACCTGTGGAAAATAGAGCTTTTGAGGGGGTCATTTAATAAGACAACTGCATTGTTGTCTGTCCTTTTGTGGTAGTTTGGGTTTCTACCAAAGCAGGTCCTGAGAAAAGAACTTGGGTGCCGGGCGTTTATTTGAGAAATGTCCCAGGAAGTAAGAGGGAGAGGCTGGAGCAGGGAGAAAGGAAAGGAAAGAAAGCCAACATAAAGTGTATCCATGAGTTAGTTGCTGTGGGAGACTGTGGGCCACCCTAAGTGGCTGAATGGAACACATCTCAGAATTGTGCACTGAGGAGCAAGAAGGCGTATTGATTCACTAGCACCCCTTTGGGGGCATTAGCTCCTGAGTTTCCCAGCATGCCCTGCAAGCAGGCCAAGCACACTGCGGGTCACAGAACACCCTCAGATAGTTAGTTACACTAGAAGTTCTCAGTGTCTAGCAGAACTGCCTGCAAGAGACCTCCACGAAATAGTGTCTGCCATGAACTGTCTGCAGGACATTGAAACACTGCTCTGCTCAACAGATGACCATTCTGCCACCCTCTGAGACTACATTGTGCCTCCCTAGCTCTGAGCTGGCCTTGTTTTGGCTTCCTCAAAAGGCATCCCTGAACTTAATCAGTGCCCAGTGCAAAGCGTCTAGGTAAACTGCAACGCAGGTGGGATGAGAAATGGAACCAGCTGAAGAAAAAGGAGCCAGAAATCTGCCTCCCCCAGTCATGCTACAAGCCAAACTAAAACGCTGTGTCCACATCAGTTCCATGCCTGTCCTGTCTTCAACACCCTCTCCCGGGGGCTGGGCGGCTGTCAGGCTCACAGGACCGCACAGGCCTTTGCTTTGATGCCTCCCTGCTCAGTGTCACCCAGACAGCCTGATCAGGGGGGCCTGAGGTCAAGGCACTATCAGGAGTAAGGTTTCTTAAGTGCCATGTGTGAGACACCATCTGACACTGTTTATAGATCGATTTAGCCCCTTGTTGACCATGGGACAGAAGTTAAAAGCATTGCTTTTGGAACTCAAATGTGTTAACTTCTGAAGTGATGTTTGAATGAAGGTTCAGAAGGGCCCAAAGTTTTGATCTGCTGATTGGAGAAGGGAAGAAAAAAAGAAAGGAAATAGACTAATAAAGATTTCTTTTTTTTTTTCCCCAGAAAAGAAATCAGATTATTTTGACTGAAATCAAAAGACAAGCTTGTAATGAACCCACCAACTTTGGGGCTGACATAAGCTGACTGCAGAAGTGTCCGAATTCTGTTCTGCAGCTGCTAAATGTGGATGATCTGTTTAAGTGCAACCACTGGTGCTTAAGGTTACTCACAGAAAGAACTCCCTTCTCTTTTTAGTAGATTAAGGCCAAATGGGGAGCATCCACTGGATTCAGGCCCAATGCAATCACATAAAAGTCAAATAAAACAGCATCCCGTGCCTAAACCATGCCATTTGTGATGGAGTAATTGCACAATAAAAAGACACGGGCACCCCACAACTCAAGCTGCTGGAATTCAGCAGCTCATTCCCTGAAATGTCTTTGGATTCAGAACACAAAAGATCTAGTAAAGAAATCACCCATACTTTAGTAAACCAGATTATAAAACACCTGTAATCTATGGGTTACATAGTGAGGTTGACAATTTTTAATTGATGCATTTCTTATCTACTTATGTGGCATAATAGGAAGCAGTGGCAATTAAGATAATTAGATAGGAATAGGAAACAGTTCTTCTGATTAGAACCAAAGACTGGGCAAGCTGGATATTCAGCAAGAGGAAACTGACATGTGTGGTGCGTAATGAGCTGGCAAAGCCATGCTTCTGCAATGCAGTAATGGTTATCATATTAATGATGATCGAGAGGCGCACTGAGGTGCTGGGCTCCCCTCCGTGCCATTCAGAAAAGAGCAGATAATGTTCAATAGAGTTTATAAATTTTAATGAACGTTATTGTGTCTTAATTCTTTTAAAATTAACAAAGTGAATTAAATATAGGTTAACCCTCTATTAAGCTATACATTTTATGAAGAGTTTGCTGTGGAAATCATCAGCCCAATAATAAATAAACCAGAATTCTGATAAAATTAATGAAATGATATCTGTAGCTAAAACATCCAGAAGGCAATAATACTGTGTTGATATGAAGTGGGAAGTATTTATAGGCAACTCAAAGGACATTTCAAAATCATTTTGGACTCTATTCAGAATATTAAGAAGCAATAAAGATCTTAAGTCTTTTAATAGCCTCTAAGTTAAATATAATGTGGGCACATATATTTCACAGGATCAAGATGTTTGCCAAAGATGGCTTTGTACAGTTTCTTGCGTCTCTTATAAATCATGTCATATAAAACTTTTAGTTCATGTTGAACTCTGGAAATAAAAATTGAAACTTTCATCGTTCACTTAATTGTTCAATAAATATTTGTTGGCCATGTACACTGGTGTCCTACATAGACACCCATTTGGAGAAGTCTAAATGGCTCTATTTTATCCAGCAGGCAGGGATCTTATCCAAATGATCAGGTAAGGAGCATGCCCAGATGGTCTAAGCATGCCTAAGTGTGCACATAAGTGTGTGTGTGTGTGTGTGTGTGTGTAGGGTGAGAAGGAGGTGGGATGTATACATATCATGATAGAAGGGGCTAGACCTGATCATCTTTCAGGCCCTAGAACAATATTTGTGTTTCAGTAAGATGAAAACTGGCAATGTAGACTTCAATACAAAGATCTATATTCTCTGACAGCCACCAAAAAAAAAAACACCTTATTTTTTAATTGTTTAGTCAATAATTATTTATTGAGCATTTAGTAAATGCCAGAAACTATGCTAAATGCTAGGATTACATTAGGGAACAAAGATGAAGTTCCTGCTATCTAGTGTTGCAATCAATGCAAGTTCAAAATGTTTTAGAAATGGGAAGATTTTCTGATCCCAGTAGATTTTCTGGTCCATATATTCCCACTTGTAACTTAATGATATGCAAAACTTGATATGGAATAAAATGCTTATCTGGCAATCCCATTTTAACTAGGCTGAATTCTATGTCTCAGAAAATAGAAGAAAGCTAATTATCTCATATTTAGTGAGAAAAAGTGTCCACATGAGTAAAGTTTTGGTAACTTCTCTAGTACCTTCAGCCTTAAGACTGAATTAAAATAAACCAGCATGGAAAGAAGAAAAACTAGTTTGGACTGAGCTCCCACCTGCAAATTACTGAAATTCTGAAGGCTGCGTAACCATTCTTCTGTCTTGGGTGCACGTAGGAAACCTGGAGAATATCAGCAATGACGTCACAACCTGGGTGACAAAGGCATCATTAGTTCCCAGCTCCAGTTCCTCCAATAAGGAAGTACTTGTGCCAACTCAAGCTTTTTAGTCTGGTCACCTGCCCTGAGATGCTTTGAAGAGCTGCAAAGAGAGGCAGAGACAGAGCAGAGTCCACCTCAACATTTAGTTGGTATGTCCCTAATCAAGCGACAGTGCCAAGTCCTATTTTAAAAAACATATACAGGGATGTGCAAAAGTGGATTTATAGTTGTGAGTACACAAAGCACAGAGTTTATTCTTGTATTAACTAGAGGCCTGGTGCATGACATTCATGCACTAAGCTGACAGTCAGACATCCCTCTCACAGTCCAGAGCTCTTGCATCTGGGACCCCTTGCTCCTTACTGCCCAATTGCAGCGGAGGCAGGAGGGCTCCTGCCACCACCACTGTGCTTGCTAGTCATGAGCCCAGCTTCTGGGTGCTCCCCATGTGAGAGTGCACTGACCACCAGGGGGGCAGCTCCTGCATTGAGCGTGTGCCACCCGGTGGTCAGTGCAAGTCACAGCGACTGGTCATTCTGTTGCTCAGTTGATTTGCACATCAGGGTTTTATTATATAGGATTATTGTACTTTCCACATGAACAACTGCAAACCTACTTTTGCCAACCCCTGATGGTATTTTATGCCAAACTGCCTCTATGGAAGCCACCATTGATTTAGACTCATGCAAGAAAGCTGGCATTTGCCAAATTAAAAATGTCAGAAAAAAATCCTGAATTATTATTTTGCTGGCATCAGATGATGTAACTACAGAATTTTTCCACCTTGACCTATTTTGGGGTTGGCTACTAATGGTATTAATTCACTTTTCATTTACTTAACTAATCACTTCGAAGGCAGCTGTGAGTAATCCTGATTACCTGCCTTCCCCAAAAGAGACCAAAGAAAGTAGCCAGAATGGGCATAAATTTGTGACCATGACTTTTAAAAAGATGAGGAAAAGGAGAATGGAGAAAGGCTAGCCTATACTTACAAGACTATACTTCCTCTTTAAGGAAGAAGAAAGAATGACCACAGAGTGATGAGTAAGGCATCAGTGGTGATAGCTGAAAAGTTTTTAAGGAAGGAAGTTATTCAAACTACACATTCAGCCCAATCAGAGTAACTCAGTTGGTTGAGTATCATCTCATGCACCAAAGCGTTGCTGGTTCCATTCCCACTCAGGGCACATGCAGGTTTGATCCAAATTGGCGAGCATACAGAAGGCAACAGATGTCTCTCTCTCATTCTCTCTCTCTACCTATCTATCTCTCAGCATGTCCTTGAGTAAGGATCTTTATTAAATACTAGAGGCCCAGTGAACGAATTCATGCACTAGTGGGGTCCCTCGGTGGGATCGGGCTGAAATGAGCTCTCTGACATCCCCAAGAGGTCCTGGACATGAGAGGGTGCAAGCCAGGCTGAGGGACCCCACCAGTGCACAATTGGGAGCAGGGAGGAATGCAGGAGGTTGGCAGCTAGGGAGGGACTGCAAGAGAACTCCAGGGCATGTCCAGCCTATCTCACTCAGAACCCATCGGCCAGACCGCAGCAGCAAACTAACCTACCAGTCAGAGCATCTGCCCCCTGGTGGTCAGTGCACAGCATAGCGAGCGGTTGAGGGTCTTAGTATATTATTAGCATATTACACTTTGATTGGTCAACCAGACACTTAGCATATTAGGCTTTTATTATATAGGAGGATGCATTTATACTGCATAGTTTGTTATAAACAAATAGCTACAAGCCCTTTAACTTAACAAGAAAAAAAAATAGAGCCCCCCAGAGTCCAGTTCTCCCATTCACACATCATTCTCCCATCTTTCTACAAACACAAACAGCTTCACCGTCAGGAAAGTGAGGCTTCCCAACTCATTGCTCATGCATGGTACCATCCACCTGTCATTATTCAACTTTCAACTTACAAATAAGACACAAAACATTTTATACGCACAGGGCAAGCCCTTTTGTTGATGGGAATGTTGGGTTACTTTCCTTTGTTTACTTCCAAGCATACAATGACTCTATAAGCAAAACTGTGAGGAACACATGCATATTTCCAATCAACACCTGCCTTTGAAAACTCACAGGGTCTCTTGTCAACAGTCCAACTTGCAGAGTATCAGGTTTTCACTCACCTTTTTGAACATCTAGTAATTAACCAGAAAGACAATCCATCAGGACTCACCCCTGTGTAGTAAAGAGAGCACCAAGTGCAGGTAGCTCTTAACCTTGCTCTTAAAGACTGTTGAGAATACTCCTATTACACCCTCCAAAACACCTCTGGGGTGATGATGGTTCTACTGTTAAAAAAATTTTTTTTCTTACCTCATTCTGCTTTTGAACTTTAATGGAAGATAGGTTTTCCTGGTGTCATGACTTTACCAAAGAAAAATGATGATTTTATGTAATGTAATAGCACCTTATATCTATGCAACATGTCTGCCTTCCTTAAGCTCAAAGCACGTTCATGAAGCACTAGCTCCATCTCTTTCATCCTCATTGAGGGAGGTTGAGGCATATGTACAAGCCTCGTGTCCAGGCGAGGAAAGCAGAGACACTCAGAGTTTAAGCCAATCCTCTGAGGTTGCACAGTCTGTTTAATGATGAGGCCGGAACTCTGCATTCATTGACTGAGCTGCTTTCTCTTCTACTAAGATTCCAAAACACATAAATAAATTAATCTGACATTTCTCTGAAATGAAGAAGAATAATGGTTACTTGAGACAGAAAAATATTTCACTCTCTTCCCATCTCATAACCACACATAATGTGTAAGGGCCTTTAAAAACATGTCCAGAGCCCTGACCAGTTTGGCTCAGTGGATAGAGCGCCAGCCTGCGGACTCAAGGGTTCCAGGTTCGATTCTGGTCTAGGGCATGAACCTTGGTTGTGGGCACATCCCCAGTGGGGAGTGTGCAGAATGCCGCTGATCGATGTTTCTCATCGATGTTTCTAACTCTCTATCCCTCTCTCTTCCTCTCTGTAAAAAATCAATAAAATATGTTTAAAAAAAAAAAAAAAAAAACATGTCCAGACCCATCACTTCTAGATGAGTAACAATTATAACTTGGAAACTGACCGTCAGTAGATATTGTAGAACAGAGAAGAAGCATAAGTTTTAAGAATATTATCTCCAAAAAAAAAAAAAAAAAAAAGATTACCTCCAGCCTCACTGAAATAGGACACTAATGTATCTGATACCAGTCAGAAGACAAGCACCATGCCAGACACTGTAGGCAGATTTCTCATTTAATCCCATATGAACCTATAAGGAGGATGACAGCATCCCCACTCTACAGAGGAGGGAAGTAAGACTTCGAGGTTAACTTATTTTTACAAAAACCCTAGCCAGTAAGTGGCAAACTCTAGGTGGTCTCACAAAGGAGATGATCTGCTGTGCCTAGAAGTCCTTAAAAACAATCTGCCTTCAATTGTGAGGAAGGCAGAATGATGGGTTTCAATAAATGACCTGAGTGCATATATTAAGTTGAATCATAAGACATTGCTTATAATAGAGTAAAATCAAACCAAACTCCCCGAAGTTCCCCGTTGCTCAACCACCCCTTTCCCAACCGACCAATATGGATGCAGAGGAAATGACCCAAGTCTGACTGCATCCCGCCCCTTTTGCACAACCAACTCTAACCCTTCCCTCAACCAATCATACATTACCCCACCCACCAACTTCCAGCCCAATAAAACCCCCGACCTCCTGAAACTCGGTGTCTTCCTTCCCGCCACACAGTTGTGTCGGAGGGCGAGCGTGGGACGGAGTCCCGAGTTAACTCAAGTAAAGGTTCTTTTGTTCTTACATCAGAATCGGGGTCCCTCGTGGTTTTTGAGGGTTACGACATCTGGGCATTGCATTGGATATTTATGCACAACACTTATATTCACCTGCTTTCCACTTACAAACTGGATATTTCATATGATTCAAACTATTACTCGGGGAGAGGCTGAGATGACTTGCGGGGGGGGGGGGGGGGGGGGGGGGGGGGGGGGGGGGGGGGGGGGGGGGGGGGGGGGGGCGGGAATTTCAAAAGTATTAATACTAAGGGTAAATAAAGTCAGACACTGCCTTTGAAAGCATAACCCAGGGCTTTAGATAAAAGAGGCCGGCTGGATGGAGAATTCTAATTCAAAAAATGCACCAGTTCATAATAAGCTTAGTGAGAAAGTGTGTGTTCCCACCACTGGAGCAGAAATTTCCTTTCCCAAGCCCTTCTAGGATTTTGCCTTTCCCATTCATCCTTTCCGATCAAATTGATCCTTTAGGTAAACAAAGGAGGGATTAGAGACCTTTAATTGGCTTTAAGGAAGAAATGGTAATCTGAGATGCCTGGGCAGGAACTATCTTGTGTCTTGTGGGAGAGAAGCAGGGAGAGAAAGAGGAAAAGAGATATCTGCAGCTTGACAAGTTGTTCCCAGCCAAAGAGGAGACTGTTTAAGAACAGGCAAGATTGTTAAACCACTTACCCAAATCAGGCCGTGAGCTATGAGCATGGCCTGTTGGATATTTTTCTTCACTCCAGCTCTTCCTGTGTGAAGTAGGAGACTTCAATGTATCCCAGAGCCTAGATCAGTGTTTTTCACATGTTAGCATGCATCCATTTCACCTGGACTCTTGAGGGGTAAGGAGGCAGCCATACCCCAGACATTTTGATTGGTGAGTTCTGCCTCAAGAAGTTGCTAACGGTTCAAGGAGACACTTTAAAAACCACTAGTCTAACGTCCAGTTATGTACAACTGCATTGCATATTCCTGCCATCCAATGCTATTAGCTGCACTGTGTCTGTACATATGGAAGCCACACATGATCCACGGAGGATAAACCAAAGCAATGACGCTTTCCAAAGGACTGTGACAATAAGGGACTGGCTTTGGCGCAAACCAAGTTGCAGCTGACTCTGTAGGAGTCCTATTAACGAGAACAGCCAACAGTTATTGACTAGTTTGTATGTGCCAGGCAGTATGTTGCCTCAACCCACATTATCTTTGAGATAAGTGTACTGTTATTACCCGTTTTATAAATGTAGACTCAGCCTCATTGGGCTAAGTTCATGGTCACTGGGAGGATGAGGGAGCTGAGTATAGAATCCATGACTCTGACTTAACTGCTGTGCACTGTACTTCCTGAACTATAGAAACACTAACTCAGGAAGAGAGAGGCCCACCTTCTGTCTTATTTGATAGAGGAATAAATATAGATGAATGGGAGGCCATAGCTCTTTCTTCACTCTACTTTCTTGTGTCTACTCTGGATAATGCAAACATTCCCCTCCAGCCTCATTTTCTCGTCGACCTTTCCCATGCTAATACATGAGGAAATGCTTCATGTGTTAAAGTACAGGAGATTAGAAAAGGGGTGCCCAGCTACCAGAGGTGGTATCTTTGATTTATGGATCTTCCCTGTTGAAACAAATACCTCGTTCCTCTGGGAATATTACCTGGTGTTTGGGAACTCTGTCCTGGAAATATTATGGGTTGAGGCTCCAAAGGAAGTTGATTGCAAGGGGTGGGACGCCTTCAACAGAAAAACTTCTTAATTTTATGGCGCTCAATTCTTGCATTGTCCATCCCAACTTTTTGATGTCACGGGACAGGAGATGGGAGAATGGAGCTCCAGAGATACCAGGCTCTTATCTGAATGGAGAATTGTTTCCATTATTACTGCTCTGGCTTTATTTACTACTTAGTTAGTCTCATAGATTGCTCCTTCCCCATCAAGTTCCTACTTTATAGTTTAATCCTGGCTTCCAGAGACTGCTTGCCTTGGGACTACAAGCTTCTGGGGTAAGAGCTGGTGAAGGCTCCCTTCTCAGTGGGAAGATGCTGAGCTTTTACCAGAAGCCTTGTATCTGTCATACAAAGCTTAGATGCAACTGGACCATATCTGTGGCTAGAGACAGATCTTCAGAAACATTGATCACACACTTACTAATCACCTGGGAGTCACTAGCTCCAGAAGAGTGATGTTGTAATGTGTTTCTGTCCTAACTCACCCCTGTGCTTTACTGAACTAAAGCACACAGATGTGTGGTCACATGTCTGCTTTTAGTGAAATATATCCTACTTTCCCAAGTGATACATTTGGCCCAAACCAATTGCCCTTTACACTGACCATTTTCAAACCTATTTAAATATTTCCACATTCAAACTGCATATATCCTTTGACCTAGCAATAACGTTTCTAGATATTTATTCTACAGATATACTTGCACATGTGCAGAATGAGGTATAATAGAATTGACTATAATAGCAAAATATTGGACACAATCTAATTCATCAGTAGGAAACCAGTTAAATAATGTACAGGGAATCCCTACAGTGGAATAACGTACAATTGATAAGAATAATGAGGCGACAGACGCTGGAACCGAGACAGCCACAGATGCCACCACAAGTGATCAACAACTGAACTGTGCCTTGGACTTAATGAGGCAAATGGAGATAAACCTCAGCAGCCTGAATGACCTGGTCCCCAGTCTATATGAAGATCTCCTGTCTTCTGTTGACCAGCCACTGAAAATTGCCAGAAACAAGGTGGTGGGAAAGGGTTAACTTTTGTGTGACACAACAGAGATGGGAACTCCTACAGGTCACCAAGGAGTAACAGATATGACCCTCCATTGAAAGATGAGGCCATGCCTTCTGCTCTGCTGAGAAAGCTGGAGGTGACAGCCAACAATGTCTTTGACCAGGATCGAGACCTGTATTTCAAAGGTGGTATCTCATCTGTCTACCTCTGGGATCTAGATCATGGCTTTGCTGGAGTGATCCTCATAAAGAGGGCTGGAGATGAATCAGAGAATATCAAAGGCTGCTGGGATTCCACCCATGTGGCAGCAGTGCAGGAGAAATCTAGTGGTCCATCACCCATTGCAAGCTGGCCTCCACAATGATGCTGTGGCTGCAAACCAGCAAATTCAGCTCTGGCAGCACGAACGCTGCAGGCAGCCTGATCAGATGAAGAAAGATGAAACTGCCAGCAACTACTCCCAAGTATTGCCAATATTGGGAGCCTGGTAGAGGACAAGGAAAACAAAATCAGAAGTATGCTGAATGAGATCTACTATGGAAAACAAGGACATTGTCAATGGTCTGAGGTCTGTGCCGACTCTTGTAGACAAATCAAAACAAGAAGCTCTTAAGAGTGACCTGGTAGAGAAGTTTTGGAGAGAAAGCAGCAATGTTTAACCCTTGCTTCACACTAACAGGACATGCCCACACTCGTTAGATTCCTTCCTTAGAAAACTCGATTTCTTTTTTTAAAAATATTTTGTGTATGTATGTATGTATGTATGTATGTATGTATGTATTATTACTAGAGGCCCAGAGCACAAATCAGTTCATGGGTGGGTTCCTTAGGCCTGGCCTGGGATCAGGACCATCAGGGCCAGGTGAGTTGAGGTCGGGCCAATTGGGGCCTGCTGGCCAAGGGGGAGGAGCAGGGGAAGGGACCACAGAAGGTTGGCTGGCCAGGGGGAGGGAAGGGTCTCAGCAGGTTGGCCACCAGTCCTAAGGAGGGAGCTGGCCCTTGACCCCCTAGAAAGGGGCCACATCTGCCACCACCCACCTCCAGTTCCCCATCCCAGCCAGGGACCCAAAGGCCCCAGTGAAATCAGGAGAGGAGGCGAAGGTCGCCAGGAGTGAAAGGAACAGTGCCGACACCCCCACCACTGAGTGGTTCCTCACCTTCCCCCCTCCTCCTTCCCTCGCCACTGCACCACCAAGCATCTGCCCCTGGTGGTCAGTGGTGTCATAGTGACTAGTCGACCAGTTGTTCCGGTCATTTGGTTGTAATGGTCACTTAGGCTTTTATATATATAGGGGTCTTTTTTAGAGACTGAGGGAAGGAGAAAGAGAAACATTGATGTGAGAGCAGAACATAGATCAGCTGCCTCCTGCATGCACAACCCCCCTCCGCCACTGAATACTGAACCCACAACCCTTGGTGCACAGGACAATGCCCAACTAATTGAGCCACACCAGCTAGGGAAGAAAACTGCATTTCTGTTCCTTTCCCTTGTCCCTTCCCTCCCTGACAGGTCACATAACTTGTGTCAGTGACCTGCACATTGCCATCTCTCCCTGAGAATAAAGCCACTAAACACCCTTCTTTGTCTCCAAGACCTGCTTCCCACCATGTTTTGCTATGAAACTTCATGTTTCCATAGTGACCATGTGTGTTTTGTTTTCCCCAATCCCCTATCTCCCCAACATTCATTTATAGGTATAAAATACACTGTCTGCCTCTCCTTCCCTCCCACCTTTCTGTACCATTGGTGTAAAATATGTAAAATAAAAATTTATGAAATAACAGTGGTGTGTGAAAGATAGAGAAAAACTGGAGATCTGATTCCACGTCTTTAGGAGGGGCTTGGGGTTGGGAGACAGACAGGGGACAGCTCTGGGAGAAAGGAGAAGTGGCCCTCAGCATTGTCCTGCGCAGACTGGCCTCTCCTCCTAGAGACCACATTGTTAGGGTGTGGGGTGCGGGGTGTAGGGGCTGCTGACTGTTCTGCTGTTCTGGCCAAGTGCTTTTCTATCAATTTTTATGGAATGTATAAGGAGTTTTTTGTTTTATTTTTGTTTCTTTTATAAAAACAAACCAACAGCTTTAAAAAATCTGTATCTTATACTAGAGCCCCCATTCTTTAAAAAAAAGAAAAAAGAACAAAACAAATAAATAAAAAGAATCTGGACACACACACACACACACACACACACACCCCACAAAAGAAGAATGAGGCAACCTATCTCTATTGATATAGATCAGATCACAGAAATGCCCCATTAGAAGAAAAAGAGGAAAATATAGAATTTTATATATATTAACGAAGAGATTCGTGCAAGAGGCCTTCCTTTCCCCTGGCTGCCGGCACCGGCTTTCCTCTGGCACCCGGGACCCAGGCCTTGGCTCAGACCAGAACCTTCACTCTTTGCTGCTCGGGCCCCAGAGCCTTGGATCTTTGCCACTCTGCCTCGGAATCTTGTATCTTTGCTCGGACCTCGGAGCCTTTACTCTTCTGCCACCCACCTCGCCCCCGCTGCTGTCAGCCTCCATTTTGGCTGTGTTAATTTGCATACAGTCGCTCTGATTGGCTGGTGGGCATGGCTTAGGTGTCCCAGAGAAACGGTTAATTTCAATATTACTCTTTTATTAGAGTAGATGTGGCGCCACTAGGATAAATAAAAGTATATATGTGTGTATTCTTGTATATGTATATGTATATGTATATGTATATGTATATGTATATGTATATGTATATGTATATGGTATGTGTATATGTGTATAAGTATATGATGGATATAGAATGTTTCCAGAATGTCTCTGGAAGGAATTTTAAGAAACTGGTAATGTTGCCAGCTGTTTCAGGATAGGTTTTAGAGGAAACCACCTAAATGTGACTCATTCTTCCTGAGAGGTTTTGCAATTGATTTGGGACATTATTCCATGCAGCATGAAGTAGAATCAAAGTGGGAAGGTAACGACATAGAAGAAATCTCAGGCCTCCTCTCTGCCACAATGGAAGACCCCCACCTGTCAGGGTTCATGCTGGACACTATGGACAAAGACACCATCCACTCTAGTTTTATACTAGAGCCCTCATTCTTCCTCTTATAATCTGTAGCAGGATTGTCCTATGGAAACTGCTAGCATTTATAAAGAGAAGAAAGGAGATGTAAACTCAGTAAGGCAAAAATTCAAAGTCCCAGAGGACTTTGGGACGGGACTATAAGAGAAGGCAGTGCCCTCAGGTGAAATAAGTCGGATAGAATGAAGATTCAAGGGCTATGTTTCCTAAAATACTAGTACCGAGTTCCTAGAGACCTTGAACTTTTGTGAACAAAATCCTCAGAAAAATATAGTAAATGATATTTTCTGTAGAGTAATATTTCTCAAAATTTGCTCCTATTTTTTAATCTTTATTGTTGGAAGTATTACACATGTCCGCTTTTTCCTCCATTGACTTCTTCTAACTCTCCTCCACCTCCCTACCCCAGATCTTCACCACCTTTTTGTGTCCATGGGTGATGCATATATGCATCCAAGTTCTTTAGTTGATCTCTTCCCACCCATCCACCCACTCTCTCCCACCTTCCCTCTGAGATTCCACAGTCTGTTTCATGCTTCTATGTCTATGGATCTATTTTGTTCATCAGTTTATTTTGTTCATTAGATTCCACAGATGAATTAAATCATGTGATACTTGTCTTTCACTGACAGGTTATTTGCTTCTTAAATCACATGCACTGTCCACGAATTCTCTATGCACATGGACTCAGTTCCAGCCCTCAGGTATGTTCCTTCATTTCTTTTCACTGTCAGATGCATCTTTGCTAGCATACTTCTCTGAATTTGGTGGGCACCAGAATCACAACTCTTTTAGAACCAGAGGGAAATTAGAGATTGCAACTCAAAGAGCAAATGGAGTTGTCCTTTAATAGCATTGTTAGAGGCTAAGTGTCTGATTTTCCCACAACCCTTGCAGAAGGAGAAACTGTGTTTGAGGAGGAGGGGAGGAAACCCCCAAGCTATGGCGAAGGGGGGTGTGCATGAGCTCTAGACTACTGGGCTGGAGAAGCTCTTTCCTGCAGTCCGTCAATCCCAGCTGGGCATTTGTGCTTCAGGAGGCAGCGCATAGAGCTGAAAGGAAATTCCACAGCATCAGACAGACACAAATTGAGGGACATTCCACAAGATAACTGGCCTGCATTCATCAAAAATATCATAAAAGACAAAGAGAGACAGAGGAACTCTTCCATATTCAAAAAGATGAGAGATATGTTAAATGAGTGCAACATGTGATCCAGAATTTTCTTTTGCTATAAAGATTATCGGGACAATTGAGAAAGTGAATGGTCTATAAACTAGGTAATGTCAGTGTTGATTCTTAATATTTTTTGTTTGGGTTTTTTTTTTTTTTTAAAGAGTTGACCATTTTATTTTCACATTTCACAACACAATTGAAAATTGCTTTTTTTTTTTTGGTCCCACTAGTTCCTTCAAAAACTATTCTTTCTTAGATAGGAAGAGGGAGTGTCTCCTTATCATGCTGTTAGAAAACACCCAGAGTCAAAGCACCTCGATCTCCTGATGAAGTAGAACAAATAACAGAAGCCTGTTAGAAAGAGGCTCCCCTTTCTCCTTATCTGTCTGGTCGAGTCATTCCAGGCCTAATGGGCACCATCATGGGACAGGCAGGAGGTCTCATCACTGGGGGCGCAGGCATCATTAGCATGTGCCCTCCATAGGCAGACTCATTCCAAGAGCAGGTCCCACTGGCATTATCTGAGGAGGAGGAGGAGGGCCCATCATGGGCATCATGAGAGGGCCCCCTATATGGGGTGCTGGCATCATACCAGGGGAGATGGATCCGGAACTCTGGGAGAAGGTGGGATAGCACCTTGGCAGGAGGAAGAATAGAATATGGAGTAGAAAGTATCTTCCCTTGCTGAAATGATGCAGTTGTTTTGTCAGTTAGGCTCTGAGCCTGCTCTTCCATCCATTCACATTCTCTGCATTTCTCACAGATGGGGAGTCATGGGTGAGGTATGTATCACAGTAGTCACAATAAAACTTTGGCATGTTGTTCTTCAGGCTGTTGGCACTCCGTTGGCCACTCTGCGACTATGCCATCGAAAATCTGACTCTTGATTTTTTATAATGGTACTATGAGTATATAAGAGTGTCCTTGTTTTTATGAAATATACACTGAAATATTTAAGGGTAAAGAGAAGTCATGTTTGCAACTTATCCTCAAATAGTTCTGGGGGAAAAAAAAAAATATATATATATATATATATATATATATATCTTAACTAATAAAAGCGTAATACTGAAATTAACCATTTCTCCGAGACAGGGTAAGCCATGCCCACCAGCCAATCAGAGCGGCTGTATGCAAATTAGCCCAGCCAACATGGAGGCCGCCACTCACGGACCTGAGTAAACGGCAGCTTCCATTGCGGCAGGAGTGGAAGTGAAACTGCCGCCCGCTCCGCTTAAACTGGCTCTAGCGAAACACAAGTTTGAAACAAAATAATGATCATAGAATCCTCGGGAGCTGAAGGAAACAGCAGGCCTAAGAGTAACATTGCCTCATTATAGACACCGCGAGGTGAAGCAGAGAGGAGGCTTCGTTAGCCGGCTTAAAGGAACAGTGCATCAATTATAGAAGATAAACAAACCCCAGAAACCTGCATCCAGCCAGCCTTGCTGGGACATTGGGTCAATGGGAGCTGTGGGCAGCCTTAAAGCCTGAAAGTGCCAATCAGCCCGTTACTCACGCTAGCCACAACCCAATGGGGTGAGGGACATTCCTGGGGGGCTTGGCCAGCCTGCACACAGCCATCAGCCCCTCACCCAGGCTGGTCAGGCACCCCAGCAGGTGGACATCCCCAGAGGGGTCCCAGACTATGAGAGGGCACAGGCCGGGCTGAGGGACCTCCTGAGTGCACAGAGCGACTGCAGGGCGGAACAGCACAGGACCCAGGACCCATAAGCGGGAAAGAAACGGCGGGGGGTCTCGGCCTGCTTGGCAGCTGCCCAGGCCCCTTGCAGGGCATCAGGGAGCAGGAAAGAGGCAGCGGGGGTCGGGGGCCTGCTTGGCAGCTTCCCAGGCCCTTTGCGGGGCACCGAGGAGTGGGAAAGAGGCAGTGGAGGTCAGGGGCCTGCTTGGCGGCTTCCCAGGCCCTTTGCGGGGCACCGGGGAGCAGGAAAGCAAGGCTGAAGTGGCCGGGGTCCTGCTTGGCAGCTCCCCAGATCCCTTGGCGGCACCGGGGAGTGGAAAAGGAAGGCAGCAAGAGACTGGTGAGTGGGAAAGAGTCGGCAGCATGCTTGGCGGCTCCCCAGGCCCTTTGGGGGCACTGGGGAGCGGGAAAGCAAGCTCTTGGGGGCTGGAGGCCTGCTTGGCAGCTCCCCAGGTCCCTTCCGGGGATCAGGGAGCAGGAAAAGGCTGGTCTGACCATGAGGTGGGGTTTTCCCTGCTTTCTGGTGCCTGGAGGAAGATGGGCAATAGGCAAGCTTGGGAGGCAGGCAGCACCCAGCCCTGGCCACAGCTCAAAAAAAGAGAACAACATGCAGAGGAGGGCAAGAGTTTGAGAGATCAACATAGAGGGGGTGCCTGATCCAAGCCTGGGGCAGGCCTCCAGCAGGTAGACACACACAGGAGGACTGCTCCGAGCCTCAGATGCGGCTGGGGGCAGGTCCCCAGTGTCAACACACACACACACACACACACACAAAAAAAAAAAAAAAGGCGCCTGGCAGACTGGGACCATCATAGGACATCCACTGAGAGGTTCCAGACTGTGAGAGGGGGCAGAGGGGTTCCAGACTATGAGAGGGGGCAGGCTTGGCTGAGGGACTCCCCCCCCCCGTGCACGAATTTTGTGCACCGGGCCCCTAGTGTGTGTGTGTGTGTGTATATATATATATATATATATATATATATATATATATATAGTGACCCAAAAGAATGCATACACCCTTTAACAACTGATAGCTTAATTTTGAAATTAAATACATTTTAATAAACACTGCCTTTGTAATTATTCAAGTATAAATATGATAAACACTGCCTTTATAATTATTCATAAATAATAATTCATAAATAATATATGAATATATTATTCAAATACATATTTGAATAATTACAAAGGCACTGTTTATTAAAATGTATTTCATTCCTGGGCACCCTATATATGAAGAAAGGAAGGGAAGAAGAAAAGTATGGAGAGAAAGAGGATGAGGGAGAGGGAGGGGAAAGGGATGGAGAGAGGGTTGGTAGAACACTGAATGTGAATGTGGAGGGTATAGTAATTTTTTGTACAATTTTGCAACTCCTCAGTAAGTCTGAAATTATGTTAAAATATATATATTTTTTTGAGATTCCACCAGGTCATTATAATTCTATCCTGTGGTATAGTTCTCAGTCATGGGCTTGGGAGTCTAACATGATCTTCAAAATTTTATCACTTGGGAAACAATACAGAGATGCTACAAACAAGTCCTCCAAGGTGTGAGGCCACTCCCTTTGAAAGGGACTTTTTCTCTTGTTCTTCTATGCTGAACTGGCCTGGTGGGAGGGTGGAGCCAGCCAATCAGCCCATAGCTGCCTCCAAATGACCTGCTGTTGTGAGTATTCTGAAGAGAGCTTCCCATTCTGAAGGCATGAGCAACATTCAGCGATTTCACCCACAACTTCGGTTGAGCCTGTTTAATTTGGCTTTCCTTGGTTTTATTCTGCTTTGCTTGGACAACTGTGCAGATCTATTTACAGCTTTCCCTATTGTCTGAGAATGTGGCTTTGAGACAGTGTCATAAGCCATTTCCAATATGGACTCTAATGGTTTTTTTATGACTCCTAAATCTACTCCCAAATGTCCCCACCCCCTCCCCACACTTCTGCAAGGTCATCTGTGCCCAGGACTTGGGCTGGTCCTCTTCATCGCAATCAGCTCACTCAGCCCGCCTCCCTTGGCCCTTCCTTCCAGCAGCTATCATGGTGAAATGCTTGACGTGGCCCTGTTCGGACTTGTCCATGTGCCAAAATCAACATACAATATGTACTTCTGGGTTTTTTAGAGCTGACCCCAAAAGATCTATTTACCCAGACATTGACATTCTCATGAGTAATGGGCAAAGCTCTGAGGACACACTGTTGGTGGCAGAGTAGATTTCAGAATCCCACCCAGAATTTTAGATTTGGACAGGGATGTAGAGATTGTCAATTCCAACCATTGCATTTTAGGATAAGGAAAATGGGGCGGTAAGCAGTGGATAACTTGTCTAATGAAACCAGCATTGGAACCTAGGTACTCTGTCTCCTGGATCAGTTCCTTGTGACTCTATCTAAGGTATGAATGCACTTGGGTGAAACAACTCAGGAGCCTGAAATATTAGGTGGGTGATGGCAAAGGCAGCCTCCCATATACATACTTTGGGATTAGAGACAACATTTCCAAATCCTTTTTCGGAGTCCTGCATGAAGAAACCTCAAACCCAGGAGCCCAGCCAAAAACAATGATTCTCAAGTCCCCATGAAATCCTGGATGAATGTTTAACTGGGCAATGTCCTAGCTGACTCCCGTGGCAGACTCGGGCCTCAGCGAGCTCCAGGACTGACGCTTTGAAGGGACTGGATGTGAGTGTGCAGCTGAACCATACGCAGTAGGCCATTTGCTCTTATCAACAGAATACGTGGGTGTGAGAGCATAAGAGAACCTTCTGAAAAAGTCACGCAGAACGAAATGCACCTTTTAACTTGATTCACACATTTCTCACAGATTACAGAAAAGTTTACTGAGAAACTTTTCAAGAAAACTTCCAGAAACTTTTAGAAAATATACCTTGGAAAAGGGGTATTTTACTCTCTCTCAGGTCCTAGTACTAACATAGGACAAACAAACTTAGTAACTCATCCATTCATTCACTCATCTTCTCAGTCAGTCATTCACTCATTCATTTTTTCATTCACATGGCAAATAATTAATGATCTCCACTTAGAAGCAGGTGTCAGGATGGATTGCAGGAAGGTATCTCCACACCCATTCTTGAAAGTCATTGGTGAGAGATGCTTCCAGGGGCCATTAACTCCCAGGTACTTCAAGTCTTCCTCATGCCTGGGCAGAGTGAGCTCTGGTGGTCAAAGAGGCCCTTGGGCAAAGTATGTCAGGTGCTGGCAGTTGGAATTTGGGCCAGCATGCATAAAAATGCTAAATGTCGAGGGAATGTACAAAGGGCACAGAGATTATTGCTTTGAGAGTGTTCTCCAAGGACTGATAAGGAGCTGAGGAACAGGTGGTGTTTGAAGAGGCGGAAGAAGAGATCTCGAAGGTCAGGATGGGGATAGGAAATTGGGTCAGTGTAAAGATCTTTCCCACCATATCAAGAACATCTTGACAATGGGAAGCTACCAGCATGTAACGATTACATGCAAAGACCCACTGTTGTGTGTGTCACAGGTATCACTGATTTTTCAACAAATATCTGTGGAGCACCTGCTGTGGATATGTACTGTGCCCCAGGATGATGCTTTTAATACCTTTTTTAAACACAGAGTTGGCAAGTGAATTTTCTTATTGAAATGTAGATAATGCCTTAACCATCATGTAATATCAGTTCTATATTCAGCCCCATGTGTACTCTTGAGGGGGAGTGCATAGAAAAGGAGCCACAGAGGCCAAGTATTATGCTGGCTGTGGGTAACCATGCCACCCCTAGGATGTATCTTACACCTGGGCAACATCTGTCAGTATTAAAATTGTTTTAAAATATTGGTTTTTAAAATAAAATGAAATTACAACCTGGGGAAAATTAGGACAATTGGGAAGGTTTCCCCCCGCCCCACCCCAACCCCTTCCAGGAAAAAGATAATGGTCTTGAACTGAGCCTGAATTCTCAAGTATTAACTAGAGGAGATGAATGTGGGCTGCTGATTCTCCCCTTGCTGCTTATCCCACCCGGTCCCTTTTGCTCCAGTCTCTGACCTTTCTGTGCCCAGGAGCCTGACCCTACAGCCTATGGCACTAATTCCTCCAACTTCTCATGTTTGGTAGAAGGTCAGAGGGTGGGAGGAGGGAGAGCAGGGAGGGGGATTATTTCTCCTGCTCCCCTCCTGCCTCGCCCCCTGCCTGCATTGCACTGTTTCAGCTCCCATCTGGGTGGCTTAGTCCACAGTTCCAAGCTCACATGTAAGGTACTTTTGGGAATCCACACCACCTTCCCTTATTTCCTAGGGTGTTAACAGCGTCCCCCAGTTGTCCTTGCGTCTTGCATTATTTTTCTTAGCTTCCTCATCTCTACTCTGTAAGTGGCTCTTTATTAAACTTTCAGCCATTCAGCCCTTTGAATGTTTCCTGCAAGAAAGATACTTTATACAGAGAATAAAGACTGTTTCTAAGGCTATTTGGTTAGATTTTATGATCACCTGGATGTGTGCATAAGAGGTTGGGGAGAAATAAAAACCGAAGCCTCCCCAGGCTCTGGCTGGGGCGGTGAGGCCAATAGTTGGTGTCAGGGCTGAGCCAAAGAGTCTAATGGTAAAGGAGCAGGTGGAAGTGCAGCAGGAAGAGAGAGTGGGTGGAGTCACTCACAGGCAGTTAGCATTGTGGGTGTGTTGTCTTGAGTCTCCAGGTAGAGGTGTTGTCATTGGAATAGAAGCGGAGCTAAGCAATGCAATTAAGGTTGGAGATAGATTTGGAAGAATTGAAAGCCATTAAAAAATATCAGGCCAAATTTGCCACTTACACTTCCATCATTTTTCTTCATCTTCTTCTTCCTAGCCCCACAGCCCTCTTCCTCCTTCAACATCGGTTCCCCAGGATACCCTCCCAGGATAATATTTTCAATCCTTCCTTTGATCCATCTCTGAACATTTCTAGTTCCTAATCCCTCATGACCTCAGTATTCTTTTCCAAAATGACAATGAACTCCTCTGACAAATAGCTTCCTCCCAACATAAAAATGAACTCACATGTCACTGTTCCAAGGGAGGATCTGCACATTTCAAAGGACAACGGCTGGATCACCACTTGGACAAGGACTTCAGTCCTAGCTCTCAGAGCAGGGTTCTCCCCCTCCTTAAAGAGGCAGACAGTGCCTGGGGGGAGTGCTCGGGGCTGCAGGACAAACATGTGCATCTTCCCGGAACATCAGTTACACTCAAAGATTGGAGGATGGGTGACATTTTTAAAATTTAAAAAAAAAAAATGAACGTGTCATGGAAAGGATGCAACATGTCTAGCAATTTTTAAGATAAAACATAAGCCTCCTAAACATTCCCCGCCAAGAGGTTCACACTGAATTTGACCTGCTCATGCAGGTACATAGTGGGAAAGTAGAGCTGTCAGTGCTCACTCAGGACTGTGCCAAAATGGGAATTTCTGGACATTGGAGGGCTAGTATTTGAGAGCCAGCAAGACCTATGATACTCCATAAATCATGCCTCTTTAGCCCACCCAGACACCAGATACCACAAGCCTGGGCCTTAAATGAAAGTTTCTTGTTTAGTGGACTTCTCTAACTTTGGAACTTGGTGCATAAAATACCTTTCAGATGATGTAAATCCACCCACTACAAGGCTTCTCCAGGTTTTTCTGTCACTCACCATTTTGACTGTAGCACATTTGCTTTCTTCCTGCAGAGAACATATCCTGGTTCCAGAAAAATCTTCCAGGGGACAGAGGAAAAACTGCATACACCAACTTCTTGAGACATTTGGCACCTGCCACAACCACCAATAAATCTACACGGGACAGCCTGACATTTCCTCAAACAAGACCCCACCTCTCAAAGAACATTTGTCCTCACATGAAAGACAATAAAAGCCCAGCTGATAGAATGCAAAAAAAAAAAAAAAAAAAAAAACACAAAAAAAAACATTTTTCCTTGTCTAAGTGGAGAAGCAAAAACAAAATAATTCCTTGCTTAGAAAGTGATTTGAACAGTTTCACAGTCCATGAGTATGATAATGCTCTTCCAATGGCATCAGCAATAGCCTTCAAGAATCTTGAAAATGAAAGGATTTATACACTGTCCCAATACTCAATTTTTTTTAAACTATCTATCCAAAGAAAACTTCACTCTGATCTAGTTAAGCATTGTATATGCCTGAATGGAGGCTGTGGAACTCACTGTATCCTTTTTTACTTTGTAAAAACACAGTTGTCAGTTCCGGCCTGAGAAACAATTCAACTTATAAACAACTTAATGGAGGTTTCCTGTCTCCTCCTTTCCCCTTTAACATGGAGCCTTCCTCCGCTGTTTCCAAAGGGGACCTTAGCTTCCCCACCAAGGCCCCACTCCCACAGGCGCTCCTCCCTCTCACCACTCAAGGGCCGCCAAGTTCTCCCAAAAGGAGGAGGACAGGATATGGCAGAGCCTCGACCAGTTTCCCAATCCATGGAGCTGTCTCGCAAAGGATTGAAAGCTTGGGCCTCTGAGCACTTTCATTCCAGCTCAGCCACTTGGGGAATCCAATAGGCTTTTGTGATGGCTTGGGAAGATAACCATCCCTTGGAACATTGTTCTGTAAGAAAAATGCATCCAAAGTTCCAAGGAACTTTTGGAACAGAACATTTTCACATGATAGGACTTCTGTGATCTACATAATACGTTAGAGACTTACACATGGTTTCCATGGACCCGCAAGATTTCATGGGAGTTCCCTAGCAATGTCACCAAAAATTAACCTAGAGGCTTTTGGGAAGGCCTGGGAAAATCATTCCCTTGCTCCTCAAAGCACTCACAAAGTAGGAGCAAAAAGCTCATTCTTTGAATTTGACTTTTATTTTGTAAAGTACCAGAAATAGTCATAGTGGGGGAAATTAGGACTCTTTTGGACTTCCTCTGCTCATTTCATGGTTTGATACTGTTCTTTGGAATTCTATATGAAAAAACCAAGTTTCCAGGCTTTTAACAATCTTAAACAGGCCTTAACACTAGATAGACAGAAAAATTAAGTTGTACAGATACCAACCTTGTCTTCAGTACCAACTGGCTAGCATCTGGGTGTCTATTTTCTCATGAGTTGGGTTTGCCTAAGGATTCCTTGCAGTTTAAAATGCTATGGTGTCAATCATCTTCTCCTGTCTTCATGCATGCCTCTCCAATGGGACCTTCCTGTTGTGGGTGAATCTGTGCCAAGATTCCTCCTGATTTAGCTCTAAACACAGCTGTGCCTCTGGACCATGAGTTGACATCCCCAAACCTGATGAAGCAGCAGATAACATGCAGGACATCAGCAGATACTATCTACAAACCTCAGCAGACATCTGCAAATGGCTCTGTGATCACTCATTAACCAATGTCAGCATTCACAATACTCCAGGTTAGACCACCATTGAAGTGCATCTACCAGAGGCCAAACAGTTGGCAAATTCTCTCTTTGCACACAAAACAGTAAATTGACATTATTTTAATTTCCTTCCATTTTAGAAAGCAAGTAGCACGACATCATAGGTTCTGAAAATGGAAAGGTCAATAATCTGTCAGTTGGTATAAGAGGAAACTGAGTTAATGTTTTTTGTTATATGTTAATTGTGCCTCCTCTCTGTTCTCTCTTCTCTCTCTCTCTCTCTCTCTCTCTCTCTCTCTCTCTCTCTCTCCTTCTCCCTCTTTTACACTCACATGCACACACTCACCACCCTTTCACTAAGTGCCAAAGGTTTCAACAGTCAAAGCATGTTGAGCATAAAGCCAAGTCTTGCTTGGCAAGGAGGTTTTGATTTCATGGAACTTCAGATAAAACAACCCGCTAAGTCAAAATGCTTGTCTGATCTTTGGAATCAGATAAAACAGAGGTCAGTTAACTGTGGCCCATGGGCCAAATCTGGCTCATCACCTTTTTGTGTACACCTGCAAGCTAAAACTGGTCTTTACATTTTTAGATAGTTGAAAATCTTTCAAAAAATTTTAATAATTTGAAACACATGAAAGTTTTATGAAATCCTGATTTCAATGTCCATAAGTAAAATTGTATTGGAATACACCTATGACATGCTTTTATATTGTCTAGGTCTGCTTCACACTACAACAGAAGAGCGGGTCAGCTGCAACAGACTCTATGGGCCACAAAGCAAAATATTCAGTCTCTGCCCTTTACAGGAAAAGTTTGCCAACCCATGAGATAGACCCACACTTTGACTCCGCCACTTAATATCTCTATCATTAAGCACGTTTCTTGACCTCTGTTATCTCGATGTTTTCTTTCATACTTAAGAGTGATTATAAAATCTCCTGCAGGAGTCTAGGATGGTGCTTGGAACAATGTAGATTTTTTTTTTTTTTTGCCACCTCTCTTTCCCATGCCTTTCTCTCTGTAACTGTTGGAGGCATCAAGACAACAGATGTTGGCAAAGTTGTAATTTACAAAGAAGGCAGACCACATCATATCTCGGTTGCAAGGACCAGAGCTGGGCTTCTGGGCCTATTTTAGTAAAAGTTATTTTTGGCCAGTACCTGGACTTTTTATTATTTTTCTTTCAGCAGAGGTGAAAGTGGATATTAACACATTGGCATCTGCCACTTTTTCTATTATACTCTTGGGAAATGCTTGACCAAAAGGAAAGTGTGTTTTAGTTGCTAAACTGATAAACCATATACAATGAGTCAGTAAGTATCAAAGTTTGGAAGGTCCAGACAGCCAACTGCAAGGAAATTGGAGTTATTTGTTCAATATTCAATTACTGCAAAGCACAACAACTCCCGGAGTGAGAGCCCAAATCACACGGTCCTTTGAGAGTTCCCTGCTGTTCTCCAGATCACTCTGCCCACTTCATTCAAAAATTATTTTACTGCTAAGTCAACTCAACAAGGAACATGCAACTCTGAAACCAGATGAGCAGATGATTCCTACCTGAGAAGGAAACTGCTAGATTTAAAGAAATTAAAGTAAAACTTGAGTAGTTTTGGTTTTTTTTTTGTTTTTTTTTTTATCTGATTGGGAGGCGGTGTGTTCTTGAGGGATGAACTTTGGAAATAATCGGGCCTGGGTTCAGATGTCAGTGTGTTTCCTACTGCTCTGTGGCATTGCCTTCCTGACTCTCAGCCTCAGTCACCTTATCTGGACAATGGGAGAAATCATTTTTACTCCTTGGATTGATACGGAATTAAATAAAATGACTTACAGACCAGTATATGAACTTATAGGCAATGCCTGGCACAGAACAGTTATTCAGCTGTTGTTTGCTCTTCTCTCCCTCCGAATTCCAACTTGAATCAGGGCTGCAGGGCTGCCACAGTTCTGAGTGCTCCCCAGTGCCAGTAGCTACCTATGCAAGATCTCAGTTTCTATTTGCAATAGCCCTTGCCAGTGATATTTCCAGCTTCAGCATTTAGATGAAGATATTGACCATGCCATCCTGAAATAATGGTGTAAAGTGCTCGATTCTGTCTGTGGGGAATGGTCTGTGGCTGGTTGGCTCGGTTGACCAGCTTTGTTACACAAAGATTACTAATGGTGTCCAGGACGGTGAAGGTGGTAGAAATCATAAACTTAACCCTGACGACTTTTAACAACGTTTTTCGAAATGTACTGAAACTATACAGTTCAATGAATTTTCACAAACTCAACTCACCCTTGTAACAGCACTCAGACTAAGAAACAGAATAGGACCTGCACCCAAGAAGCCCCTGGTCCTGCTTCCTGCCGGTCACTAATCTCCCAAGGTCACCACTCTCCTCACTTCTAACAGCACAGATAGAAGTGCCTGTTTTTATATTTTATGTAACTAAAATCATTCGGTCTTTTCTCTTTGTGTCTGGCTTCTTTTGCACAACATTTGTTTTTATAAGATGTGCCTATATTGATTAATGCGATAAACATTAGATCATTCACTCTCAATATTTGGAGAGCACCCCATTTTTAAAAAATATATCTTGATTGATTTCAGAGAGGAAGGGAGGAGAAAGAATTAGAAACATCAATGATGTGAGAGACTCATTGATTGGCTGCCTCCTGCACGCCCCACACTGGGGATCGAGCCTGAAACTTGGGCATGTGCCCTTGACCAGAATTGAACCCAGGACCTCTAATCCACAGGCCAATGCTCTTTCCACTAAGCCAAGCTCTCTAGGACTACAGCACCCATTTTGTGAACATACCATAATTTATTTATTCATTCTATGGCTGATGGACATTTAGGTAATTCTATTTTGAGAGTATTTGAGCATTCTACTACATGTCTTTTGATGACTACTTTATGCATTTCTGTTGAATGCATAACTAAAAGTAGATTTGCTGAGGCCTGGGGTAGCTTACATTCAGCTTTGGTAGGTATGACAAAGCCCTTTTCCAAGGGGTTGTATCAACGTATAATCCCACCAGCAGTCCCATAGCCCTGCCAGCAGTCAGACTGTTCCAACTTTTACATTTTCTCCATTCTGGTGACTCCTCCTCAAATCTTTAGTTCTTTCCCACATACAAAAGTCATTCAATTACAAGAGTAAAAGGCCAGAAGTGAAATAAGAGGAGTGAGTTGAGGAAGCATCACAAAGATGCCATGAAAAACGTGAAGGTCACAGACGGACATAAACTTAGTTAATGGACAGCATCATCGAATGTACATGGAACACACTTCAGCACACAACGACTCAGCCCCTCCTCCATGGTGCATCTAAATTACATTTCTGTAATAGAATTCTGTTTTTCCATCATCCCACATTTTGATTTCATAATTGCATTTTCTTCCCACCACTATTTGGGTTTCCCAGGATAGCCTTAATGAAATTTGTATTATTGGCAAAGAACAAGTAGGAGAAATAGAAAAAGACTAGGCTCCAGATCCAGCAACAGTCAGGAAACATAAGTATGTGCTTCAGAATGGGAAGATGTAAGGTGGACCACTTCACCACTGATACACAGTGATAATAATACCTTGCATTGGCACCACCTTTTTCAATTTATAAAATGTCCTGGGAACCTCTGGAGTACCTGGAAAGGAGCAGGTCCTGTGAAAGCAACAAGCTAAAGGTTGCTGCTTAGCTGACTTCATACCACAACCCTCTGCTGTAGTCAAGGGCCACCCTAACTAAATGTGGGTTTGTGACAATAATAGGGACCATCACAAGTTCTATCTCATCTCTTCTCTTTTCTTCTTCTTCTTCTCTTTCTCCTCCTCCTCCTCCTCCTCCTCCTCCTTCTTCTTCTTCTTCTTCTTCTTTCTCTCTCTCTCTCTCTCTCTCTCTCTCTCTCTCTCTCTCTCTCTCTCTCTCTCTCTCCCTCTATTTCTCTCTCTCCCTGTAATTCTGTAATTCTGTGTCATGCCTTCTGACCTTGGGGACGAGCTGGAAATGGACTTCCCTTTATGCTCCACCATGACATTTTCTGTGTGCCTTACATCCCCACCCCACAGTAACCCAAGGTAGTTGTGGTTTTACTGCTGTATGTCTGTCCTTTAACACATGGCCTGTACTCTAAAGCTCATAATAATCGCCAATCCTTACTGAGTGCCCATTACCTGCCAGGCAGTGTGCTAAACACAGTACATGCATTATTTGTTTTGCTTTGATTTAATCCCCACAAAGTCCAGAGTCACACAACCCGTAATTCACAAAATCTAGAAAGAATCTTGATCTGCTTCCTCTCCTTCCATTTGGGCCAGGTGACCTGCCAAGTGCCTTTCTTCTCTCCTCTCCATAATGCACCCATGCCTGCTAATGCTTAAGATTCCACAATTCTATATTGAAAGGGTGTTGTGCTTGTTTGATGCATTAATGTTTAATGAGCACATTATTTAGCCCTTAAGGAAAACGTGCTGAGAAGGAAAATGATTCTTTGTAACCTAGGTAGGGCCTTGATAATGGGCTTCCAGGGACATGAATTGCTGGGTGATTTTCCCTGCTCATTTGGATGTCTAAATCTACAAGTGTTTTTGTATATTTCCTTTAAGATAACTCAGACACTGAGGCAAAAGCCAGCTCAGAGGATAAGCATAAGCTAGACACCAAATAATTCCCTCAATCCTAACATAGGACAAATGAGCCCCTTTCATTCTTGACGTTAAGTTTAATTATTTACCCAACAGTGTATTAACTCCGAAGTAGGTACAGCTTAAATGGACATTGGAAAAGGTCTTGATAATGCATGGTTGACAGAGTCATAATGAGTCCACTCGGTCCACTGGAATATTTTGGGGATATATGTTGGTGGTTAACATCAGGAGAAGCAGAGGTTCCTTCTTCAGCCCGGATTCCACCAAGATAGAAGAAGCACTTTCATATCTTCATCTTGGGGTTAGATCCCAAATTCCTAACCACACCAGCAATCACCTGAGGAGTCTGGCTTCTGCCTGCCTCATGTGACTCATCGCTCGCCAGGCTACATGGTAGTCATAAAGCAACATCTTAGTCACATTCCCGAGTGCTCACTCACACCCAGGCCTTCACCTGTGCTGCTTCTTCTGGGAAAGTGCTATCCTGCCCTTGTTACCGGATGAACTTTCTCTCATTCCCCAGGCCTTAGTTTAGAAATCTACAAGAACATTTGTCAAGTCTCCACCTGTGGTTAAGATGCCCCTCCTCTTAATGGCCTCTCCTGCATTAACCCCATGTCCACTTTTCATGCTGATCATAACTGCCTATTCATGTGTCTATATCTTTGACTATTTTGTTCACCAGATAGCCAGGCCCTACCACAAGGCCTGGCCCACAGTGAGTACTGAAATATATTTTTCTTTTGAATGAACTGAAAATGTATTTATTAAATAAGATCATTTCTTCTAATCAAACAACGGTAAATGCTTTCAACTATCTAAGAAAAGTTTGCCATTCTTTTTTGAAAAGGAAGGAGAAGGAAAAATATGGGGAAAGAGAGCTTAGACTCTGTAAGACCAAATAAATTAATTCTACTTAGCCAACAAGTAAATACAGGCTTAGGAGTCAAAAGACTACCAAAAAATCCCCTTTCTTGGCATGTGCAGAATGCATGACCAGCTCCAAATCATCTTCTATTTTTCCAGACGGCTTTTGTTGCTTAATTGTTCAGCAAAAAAAAAAAGGAAATTAGGGCACTCCCACAAAAACCTGTTTTACTAGCTGCATTTTATATGACTGCGGATGGCACTTATGGAAAAGAACAGGGTTGACAACATGCATCTTTGCAGTTCCGGAACACACATCCAGGACTTATAAGAGACTTACTTTCTGTGTTTCCCTCATGTTCCTCTTCGAGCTGCTGTGTCATTCATTGAACTTGTATTTTGGTACTTGTGTAAAGCATTCCCTTTGTGGTTGACTCCCAGTCTTAAACCTGGCATGTGACCACGTGTAAATGTGCATTTTTATGGTCCTATAATCTCAGGACTTTGTTGCTTAAAGGCATACAGTGAGCTCAAGTGGAAAACTCGGGAGGTTGCTGATGATTTAGAAGCAGTTTGTGTGCTGATTCCAAGTGCTTTCGAAGCTTCAGTTCTTGCATGGATCGGATCCTGGCACCAAATTAACTTTTCAAGGCCTTCAAAATAAACAGAAAATGTGCAACCTCACTTGCAGATTCCTATATTTTCTTACTCATTGCAAGGTTTCCTTCTCAAGAGTTACTCCTCTATTGTCTATGGTACTGTCAGTCTATCTTCAGAACTCATCTTCTTTCCCCAGCTTGCCTGAGTCTCCTTGGATGGCCTTAATTAAAGGAGAGAATTGGGCTCAGGATCCAGGAAGTGGACTCTCTTTATGTTCTGCAGAAAACCTTCCTAATATTCTCTCAACTTACCTTTCTTTAATCTAAATCTCATTCTTCATTTTATAGTTGAATATTTTGTGGATCTGGGACAAGAGCCAAAAGATAGACAAAATGCAAAAACAAACCTGAAAACCCCACAAATGTACTTCATATTCAGATTTTCCTCAAAATAAGCATTATTTCCTTGGCACTGACCATAGGGGATTACAAATCAAAAGAATATTTGCAAGCGTTCATTTGATGAAAAAAACTACATCTACCTCTCTACTTTAATGTCAGTCAATTAAATTTCCTATCCCCAAAACCCTTGAGATGTTTTTTTCATAATTCAAGTGCAATTTCCAAAAGCATAAACTAATAGCTCGTTAGGCCAAATTGGTCAGTTGCTTTTCTCTCTCTCTCTTTTTTCTTCTTGTGTTTGTTGTCATTTTATTTCAAACTCCATTTGTTCTTGAAAGATGGTCAACTAAAAAGATAGACAACAGGTTTTGAAGCTTAGAATAAAGTTATACTTAATATAAAGCACACACCTCCACTGACCACTGCCCTGTAGGTTTGCTCAAGAATTCAGAAGCTGACAGCCTCCTCGCCATACCACTACCTACTGGGCTCAAGGCCTCCCACATTTTCATCAAGGACTTCACTTCCTAGCCACTAGATTCTGTATCCAAGGATGCCACAATAAATGATTGAAAAAAGTTAGATTTCTAGTCACTTCACATTTCTAGTGTGGGTTTTTTATAGGAAAATCTCCCAACCAACGTTTGCTTTGGTTTGATTTTGTTTTTGTCTATTTGCTTCCTCTTTGATCAGCACTATTCATTTTTGATCCAAGTGAATAATCTGACCTGTTAATTTCAACTTTTAGATCTGGCCCAAACTCCACCATCGCGACCTTTCAGATTTTAAGTCAATCTTAAAGTCAACTTAAGTCTGTTATCTAAAAATTGTGTTTTCCTTCAACATTGTGCCCATAACTCACTTGCTAACCATATTTTCAAATCTTTATCCAAAGCTCTGTTAGCAAAAGCAGTTTATGAAACAAGCTTTGATGCCCACTACTTATGGCTAGATTTTAAAAGACTAGGTTTTTCTTGATGCAGGTCCTCTGATAGGCATCAGGAAGATTTGACAGTAAAAACTGGTGACAGATGATAGAGGTGTTATATTTCCATCACTTGAGTTTTCTAAGAACAGGCAGTATTACAAACAAGGTGGCTTCTGATGAAGTGAAGGTGAAACTAACTAATCTCTTTAGGTCTTCACTGGGTTTGTGAAATTGTTTTGTTTAGTATCTTGGAAAAGAAAATTTTCCCTCCTATACCAATATTTCTATGTTATCTATCCATACTTTTAAGAGTGAGCCGGGGGACGGGGGGCAGGTAGGGGGGAGACACAGTCTTGTGGAAAGTTGATTCTCATTCCCATTTTTTGGGATTGCCCTATAGTGGGGGTTTTTCACCATCTGGTTCCACGCATTCTAAGAACAAATCGGCAACACCATTCTTTCTTTAGTAGAGACCACGTACATCTCAGAGTTGTCTATAGCCCATTCCAAAATAAGTGAGTGAAATTCTCAGGCAGTTTTATTTATCTGCTTATTTATATAAGCCTAGATTTGCACTCCAAAAATAATTGAAGTAGATAGCCAAAGTTTAATGCAAGAAATTCCTGACACAAAAACCCTCCGTCTCCTTGAGTCTCCAGCACACTTTGACACATGTCGGAGTGCAGTGTGAAGCTTATGTTGTTGACACTTGTATAACATGGAAAGTTGACTTCAATATTATGGGTGCTTATTAGGTGTCTGTGGCTTTGAGGCATAAATGATTATGCTCTGATTTACTCATGGGATGTGATCAAATTACATTCGGGGGCAAAAGAATCTACATTGCACCTTTTCCTGTGATTTTAAATACTTGAAATCCACTAAGAACCTTCAGGAATTGTCACACCTGTTTTTCAAGTGTTTTTACATTGTAGGTACATTTGTAACTGCCACATTCTCGTGGCATTTATAACTTTGGGTAAATATGAGAGAAAGAAATTTAAGGAGGCAATAAATGAGTAATGATGAAAAACAACCTAAGTCTCAAGAAAAGGAAATTTTGGATTTCATGTTAAATATTGAATTGTCTCTAGAATAAACTTGATTCTTTCTCTTTTTTAAAAAATATATTTTATTGATTTTTTACAGAGAGTAAGGGAGAAGCATAGTCAGAAACATCGATGAGAGAGAAACATCGGTCAGCTGCCTCCTACACACTCCCTACTGGTGATGTGCCCACAACCAAGGTACATGCCCTTCACCAGAATCTAACCTGGGACCCTTGAGTCCATAGGCCCACTCTATCCACTGAGCCAAACCATTAGGGCTTGATTCTGTCTTATATGAACTTAATGGTTGTTTCAGGCAAGAATTACCAATTAGTCTCAAAGTATCTCCCCACAGAATACATATTAGAATAAGAAAATTTGTAACTTTATAATAAAGAAACCTAACAGACAACACCTTAAGCAAGTGATCAAAGTTAACATAAGTAAGGAAATATCAGCATCATGTGCCTTCTGATATACTTTCCTGAGAAAGACAGTATCATTTCTGTAGTGGATAAAAAAGCTGTGGGAGAAACCAAGATGGCAGCATAGTGAAACACCAGGAATTACTGCCTCACACAACCATTTTAAAACCATAACGAAAAGAAAAAAATGGACACCACCCAGACCCACAGGATGGCTGGCTGAGTGGAAAGAGACTGAGACTCAGAGGAGGTGCGAAAGTAAAGTGCAGAAGCGGTGAAGGGGGCTCGCGGAAAGGGCTGGCAACATTTCATACTGGAGGGAGGCACAAGCTCCCAACGGCTCTGAACTCTAGTTCCAGGTGAGTTTCTGGGGACTTGGATACATACAGGGAGGAGCTGGACTGTCTGGCACTGTCTGGCACTGTCTGGCACCGTCTGGCACCGTCTGACACCGGGAGGAACTCCAGAGCAGCTTGAGACCCGGTGCCTC
Source organism: Murina feae (assembly GCA_004026665.1). Classification (NCBI taxonomy): domain Eukaryota; kingdom Metazoa; phylum Chordata; class Mammalia; order Chiroptera; family Vespertilionidae; genus Murina; species Murina feae. Next base: position 53,947 of record PVJC01006512.1, read on the forward strand.
TTAGGGCAGGGCTGAGAATCAGCCATAGCTGGTTGCTCTGCCTTGTAGATTCCCCAAGACCCTGCCCCACCCAAGCTGCACGCAGAGGCTTTTGCATATAAAAGGCTGGGAAGCCTCAAGCAGAAGCTAAAATAGGATCTCCTTAGAGTTCCAAGAGACAGTGAACCCAGTGGTCAGAGTGAGATCACCCAATCTACAATTCCTCAGATCCATAAGGGACACACTCAGGGGGCAGACTCAGTGGGCACCAAACCCCCACTGAAGCAAGTCTTGCCCCATAAAGGTGTCTCCAGCATAGACGTTCTCCCACCATAGACGCAGCTGATTCTCACAGCCAAGTGGCCTGGAGGTCAATTCCTCTCAGTGATACCAACAACAATCAAGGCTTAGCTACAATAAGACTGTGCACAAAGTTGACAAAGCAGTGCACCAAGAGTATCTACCTCAGGTAATTGAGGAAACTGAGCCACTGAGCCCTATAGGACACCTAGCACAGAAAGCCACTCTATCAACACAGGGAAGCAGCCAAAATGCAGAGACAGAGAAACAGATCACAAATGACAGAAATGGAGGAAAGCAAATGACTGGATATAGAGTTCAAAACCACAGTTATAAGGTTTTTTCAAGAATATTCCAGAGACTGCCGATAAATTTAGTGAGACCCTCGAGGATATGAAAAAGGACCAGCTAGAAATTAAGCATACAGTGACTGAAATAAAGAATAATATATA
>PVJC01006513.1:0-54681 GCA_004026665.1 Murina feae
GCGGAGAGAGAGGCGTGCCCTAAGGGGTGGGGCTGAGAGAGGGCGGGGGCTGAAAGGGCTATGCTGCCCTCCCCTGGGCTGGAGCAGAGTGCAGCCTGAGCCACCTTTTGGCGTCTTGAGTGGAGGGCACTGGGCCTGCCGGTGACCAAGAAGGTTTCAGTTCCTCTGTTCCCTACTGGGCTCTGAGTGTCCTCAGGGTTTGTCACCACACAGACGCGTGTAGATGAGGCAGCTGCTTTTATTAGGATGGAAGGGAAAGTAGCTCCTGGCGGAGGGGGCCGGGATTGGGGGGAGGCTGTGGAGGTCACTCCTCCTGCGCTGGGTTGTCATCCATCCTAGGAGGCCTCAGCGCCTCCTTCCAGGGGGAAGACGACCGCTGGTGCCACAGGCTCAGCTCCGGGGCGTTCCTCAGGGCCACTCTCCTGCGTCCGAAGCGGCCCACAGGCCTGATTCTGCGGCCCGTGTACCAGGCAGGGTCGATGTCTGGGGCTGGAGAGAAAAGGCAAGACAGTTGCAATCGGTGTTCTTTGATTTGCTCAGTGCCCTGCAGTGTGGTGTGGGGTGCAACTGCCTGCTCTCCATGGGGCTCTGAGCTCACAGACCAGGCTGGGACCCCCCCACAAAGGAGGGCACCCGGAGGGTTACCGACACCTTTTCTGGGTGGTGTGGGGTGGCTTTGGGAAAAAGGAATTCAAACTCACACCAGGAGCAAGGACTAGTCCCCTCCTCACCCCCACCATTCTGTGTCATCAGGGGACAAAGCACACGGGAGCCCCTGGCCACCCTGGAGGTGGGACGTGAACCCTGGAGCAAGTGCTGGACAGGGACACTGGGAAGCGGGTGACAGGGCCACTCTGGTTGAGGACTGCTGAACACACGCCAACCCCCCAGAGCTGGGCACTTAGTAAGGACGTGTCCCGGGTTAGGAGGTGGCTCTGGGGTGGAGGGGTGGGGGAGGAAGGCTGACATCTGGTTGGGTGGGCACTCACTGCGGGTCTCCATGGAGTGCTGGTGGGCTGGACATGTTGCCCCTCGCAGGGCCAGGCCCAGCAGCAGCAGGCACAGGAGCCAGGCCTGCAGCACCTTCAGCCCCCTGGCTCCTCGCCGAGGCCCCGCTTGAGGTGGGATCCCACAGGGGAGGGCTCGGCCTGGGGCAGAGGGGGCAGGAGCAACATTAAACACGCGTGAGGGCGCTTGTGTACAAAGCTGGGAGCCTTAGGTAATGTGAGTGACGTGTGTGCGTGAGAGAGTGTGTGTGCACAGGTATGTGAGGGGTATGTGCAGGCATGAGCTCGTGTGTACATGTGGGAGGAGGTGTGTTCCTGGGAGTGTATGTGTGGACTCTCTCTCCATGCCGGGTGGGCATGAGCACAGAAGTAGCAGACAGCCTGGCAAAGTCCCGCGGCTCCTCAGGACCCCACTCTGTCCTCTGCACAACGGATGTTCATCAAGGCAGTCGTGTGTGTCAGCCTCTGTGGCTCCGTCATGGGGGCACTGACCCTCCGTCATCAGCAGGAACCGGGAGGTGTGTAAGCTGCGGGTGCAGAGAGGCAGGCTGCCTGGAACAGCTTGGTCGTCAGTCTGTCTGTGTTAGGGAGCTGGGGGTGTGGGAGGCCTCTATGTAGCTGTGTGGGGTGCACCCAGGCCTGGGCAGGGAGGGTAGAGGCGAGCCGGTTTGTGGGGAGCTGCCCGGAGGAGCCCAGAGGAGCTGCAGGGGTGGAGGGAGCCCAGCCTGAGTCAATGCTGGGGGTTGGGAACTAGGTGTGGACCAGGCTTAGGGGCTGGGACCCCCAGTGCAGGTTCTTTCCCTCATTCGGCTCAGGACCTCCTGCCACCTGTCCAGGTCTGCCCCCAGGCCCATTGGAGGATGTGAGTGGACAGCTGGGCATTGTAGGAGGGTCAGCGTCCTATGTCCGTACCAAGAGCACCCCTCTCCCCATGACCCTTGGGACCTGCCACCAGCAGCAGGGCAACCCCCTACAGACAGGGGCGCTGCGGGCAGCAGAGGGGCCAGAAAATGCATTTTGTCCTGTGGGTGGAGGGATTGACCTGCAAGAACTGGTCTGTCCAGCAATTCCTCATGCTGGGTCCTCTGTCAGGTTCCCCACCCTGTCCATCTCAGGGAGGACCCCTCTGCCCATCTTGACTTTCCAGCCTGCCCCTGAGCCACTCAGAAAGTGCTGTCCACCTGGTGGTTTAAAATGCCCAGGTTTTTCTTTTTTGGGTGTCACACAGGGGGAGGGGGACCCGGACTCAGGCAATGGAGGTGCCACCTTCAGAACAGAGTGTAAAGAGATGCTGCTTTCTCCTCACCATGGGCTGGGATTCATGTTGGATGGAGGGCACCTTGGGAGAATGTTAGCAACGCCAGGCTCCTGATGCCCAGGGGGAGATTTTTGCTGTCCGTCCAGGGGGATTCCCTGTCTGCATTCTCAGTGGGGTGCAGGGGTGGCTTCCCCCCTTTGCCTTCACTATGGACAGCACTTGAGTCCTACGGACCCTGGGCAGGCAGGAGTGGCTCTTGGACACAAACTGTGGGGTGCCTGTCTCTGCCTGTCCCTGCCTATCCCACCCAGTGCTGGCCAGCCTTGCCGCCGGAAGAGCCAGCAAGGCCTTCATAGAGCCGGGACCCAGAGGGAGATTTGCAGAGTGACAGTCCCCTGGGCTACTCACCACTGTTCCCCATGATGGTGCCGAGCCTGCCAGTGTTCTGAGTGTGACTTAGCGGGAGCCCGCTTACCCTTTTATAGCTCCCGGAGGAAGCAGCTCAGCCCCGACGCCCCCCTCTCCCCTTGGTCCCCGCCTCCCTCACAAGGGGACATCAGAGTCTTGTCTATTTTCTTTTCCTCTATTTTTTTTAAACTCTCATCAGCGATGTGATTTGTCCCTTTCTGGGTTATATAATTTCATTTGGGCCAAGTGGTTTTAAAACACATTAGCCTCCCTTCTTCACGCTGGCCTTGGGGACACGGCAAAGTCAGGTGCCAACAGTCTGGGTAGCACGTGAGCCACTGCCTCCCACACAGAAAGGCGACCGTGCGGCCACTGCTTCCCCTCCTCTGAATCCCGGTGAGAGGAGAAGTCGCCACGCCAGACACGACGCTGTCACGTCTCCATGATCCTCCTCAGTCTGTGGCTTTCCATGGTGACGTTCTCACACACCAACTACTCTCGTCCATTCATAGCTTAAGATCGGTTTCTCTCTAGGCTTTTACAAGCCTTCCTCATTAATGTTTTCAGTGGGCAAGATTATTATTATCAAAAACACATGTTGAATTTTATTGTAAAAGCAATTCATATATAGCTGGAAAGAAATTAACATATGTAGAAAAAAACAGCAAAAAGGCACAATAAAAGTCAAAGAAGCGGATCGTTTTCACAGGTGATGTGCGTCCTTCTATTGGTTTCCCACATCTTTCCTGGGTCAGTTCATCATATTTATACGTCTTTGAGTCTCATTCTTTTCATTCAACAGTTATGTCCTTGAGTTGAAATAACTGGCGATATTCTACCATTTGACTTGGACCTAGACACCTAACTCATTTGTATTCTGAATAATTAGATTAGGTCAAAGGTCACTAAGTGCTGTTGAGTGTAGTGTCAGGAGCCTGTCCTGGGGGGGAAGACCTGGGTGGCCCCTTCAGATATGTAGGCTTGTGATAGGACATGTCATGAGACCATCACTTCTCAGAAATTTTTTTAAATACTGATTTTTTTTTTTTACAGAGAGGAAAGGAGAGGGACAGAGTTAGAAATATCAATGAGAGGGAAGTATTGATCAGCTGTCTCCTGCACACCCCCCACTGGGAATGTGCCTGCAGTCAAGGTACATGCCCTTGACCGGAATCGAACCTGGGACCATTTAGTCCCCAGGCTGACACTCTATCCAGTGAGCCAAACCGGCTAGGGCTCTCGGAAATTCTTGAGGGCTGTACCTTCCCCTCTGGGAATTGGCTGCCCATTCCTGGTGGCCAGCAGGCTCCCTGTGGATCTGGAATCTGTGGGCACTGGTGAGGGGACAAGTGACTGAGGCCTGGGCAGTGGAGGGTGGTTGCAGGGCTGTGATGGTGGCTGCAAGGTGTGGTCACTGGAGATGGATTCCATCAGAACTGGGGGTGTCTCAGCGGCAGTGGTGGCCAGGGGTATTTCTTACGAATACCCCTGGGGTATTTCTTACGAATTGTGGCAAAGGTGCCCTACCACTGTGGGGCTTCACCAGTGGGAGACGAAAAATTAAAGGCATCAGATGGGGGGGAAACCCTCAGAAAAAATAAAATATTTTTTCTTCTATCACCATTTATTTTCTCTTTACCCTCTTCTACCTCCCCCACCCCCTTTAAATAAAATATTAAAGAAATAAACTCAGCAATGTATTAAAAACCTATTTATCTTGACCAAGTAAGGTTTATTTATCCCAGTAAAGCAAGGGATTTTTCCTGTTGGGAAAAGTCATGAGGTGACTGAGGGGAATCAAGAATTCTGGAGTGGTTTGGGAGACACAGAGGATAGGGTGTGGTCTGATGGAGGGGCAGGGCTGGGGTCTGGGGCCTGGGGTTTCTGGCTCCAGGGCTGGTGGCTCGGATGGGAGCTCTGTGGTTGGGAGAATGGATGAGTTCCGTGGTGGCAGGCAGCTGGAGGGATGGCCGTGCGACTGCTCTGTGCATTAGTAGCTCCTCAGGGAGACCTTGATCATGGACCAAACACAGTGTGAACAGTTCTGGGGCACAGCACCCCCTGTCCTGTTGTAGGGACACACAAGGGCATGTAGGGCAGCCAGAAATGCCTCTTCTTTGACTCCGAGGAGCTCACCTTGACTTTCGTTTACTTTGTGAATAAGGACAGGTGTACATAAAAATCCGGCCTACCTTTCACTTACAGCAGTTGTTCTCAACCTTCTGGCCCTTTAAATACAGTTCCTCATGTTGTGACCCAACCATAAAATTATTTTTGTTGCTACTTCATAACTGTAATGTTGCTACTGTTATGAATTGTAATGTAAATGTCTAATATGCAGGATGGTCTTAGGCAACCCCTGGGAAAGGGTCGTTCAACTGCCAAAGGGTCGAGACCCACAGGTTGAAACCACTGACTTACAGGAATCTTTTAATCATTTGTAGCACTGACTTGGGAGCAACACTCTTTAACCAGCCTCCGTTCTGAGAAGGGATCACAGATCCACCTTTTCCACCAATCCCAGCATAGCCTGAGGCTGGCTCATTCCATCCCCTGGAGGCTGCCTTTGCCCAGGGAGCTGTCCTGGACGCAACCCCTGTGGTGACCTGACAATGGCTCAGGGTGGAATCTGTGCAGCTGTGGGTGGGGCTTGTCCACAGTCAGGTCAGAAGTCTCATCATCAAAGGCCCTTGGGCATCACTTCTTCATCTTCCTCTTTTGGGAACCATGTGAACTAGACAAGACACCCATTGAGAGAGCCAGGTTGAAGCTCACCCAACATCACTGCAAGAGCATAGAAATCACAGAAGCAGCTCCTGGGGCACTGCCTTGCTCCAAGGGCTCCATGTCCTTCTCTGCAAAACAGCCTTAAATTCCATCTGAGGTTTAAGTAAACCAGTGAACCTACAAAACCACAGCCAGGCTTGGGATGGGGCAATATGGTTAGTTTCTGCGCTCAAAGGCAGCCTGGAGGCTCAACAGCAGGCTCCTCTTACAACTGAATGAGCCACACAGACACCCAGAAGTAGCCCTGAATCCTAGCCTGTCTGAGATGGTGGACCTAGGGCTTATCTATGGAACTTATGGCAAGTGGTCGGCGGGCACCACTCATTGGTCCTGGCCCTCTGGGCCCCAGGCTGCTGCCCCATGTACATTTCTATCGCTGCCTCTCCCGGCAGGTGATCTAGGTCTGTGTCTGGGCACTGATCGATCATATGCCACTCGTACCATGTGTATGCTCTGCCCTTGACCAGCGGGTAATGTGTCCCCGTCTGTGACCCACAGGTGAACTTGCAGAATAGGTATAGGGGGGGGGCGGGTCAGGGGCTCTGTTCCTCCCTTATTATGCAGCTGATCAGTTCCTTCCTTGTATTGATGCCCAATTTCCTTCTCCAATTACACCCACACAGAATACACACACCGGCCCATACTCTGGTGCACATTGTCATTCCATTCTGCTCCATTTATGAAATCGACATAAGAAAGGCAGCAGTAATGGGGTAAAAGTTCATGCTAAATAGGTTTTCGGTGTGTCCTTTAAAAAATGTAAGTAACATTGTCCTGAAGGAAAGATGAGGCTTAGATGTCTCTCAGGGATCAGAGCAGGCTGGCCCGGTGGCCTGGGAAGTTGCCAGTGAATGGGAGTGAGCAGCTGCAGGTCTGAGGACCATAGTCACTTCACAGGTGGGGTTCCATCACCAATGGTGTTTCTTCCTGTTTCTCCACTGGATGGTGTGGAATGGAGAGTGCAGGGCAGATGGGGGGACATGATGGCTGGAGGAGGGAAAGCAAGGCAGGCTGCTCTGTGGCTCTGTCCTGTTCCCAAGAACCTCTCCCCCTTAGGGCTGGTGGATCATTACAGGTTTCTGCAATGCACAAACACACATGCACAGTAGCATGCATAGGTGGGTATGCACACAGATGCACACACATGCCCGATGAATATGCACAGATGAGTATGCACACAGATGTACACAGATGCACAGTAAGCATGCACAGATGAGTATGTACATAGATGCGCACACATGCCCGATGAGTATGCACATAGATGCACACACATGCACAGTAAACATGCACAGATGAGTGTGTACACAGATGCACACACATGTACAATAAGCATGCATAGGTGGGTATGCACATACATGCACACACATGCATATATGATTTTTGTTTAAATCTTTTGTCAAGTTTACTGTACATGCTACTTTATCCCAATTTTCTTCACTCTGAGGACTTAATACCAATAAATCTGACAAGCCACAGAATTTCGAAGACACCCCGGAGAACCGGATGAATCCTTACCGAAAAGCTGTGGTGGGCAGTGCCCTTCTTGCCGTTGGGGTTTCTCTGTGTCAGCGAGCCGCGGTACACAGATTTCCGATCAAAGGACTCATCATCTTTGCCTTTGGGGGAAGCACAGGGGCGGGCTTATTAATCACACACTCACCCCAAACAAGTGTCGTTGCCTCCCAAGAAATGAACCAAGTAGCATAGAAATGGACATATCCTCCCCTCCCCCCTCCCGAGAAGCTTTCTCAGTGCTCAATAGTTTCAGCAAAGCACCCACATCTCAGCAACTGTGCAAAGGGGCGCTCCCTTTGGAGCAGCCACGGAAACCCCACCTCCTTGGGCCCAGAAATGTTCATGGGGGCAAGCAACAGAAAGGTCCTGCACTCATGTGATGTGACAGCGGCCTGAGGGCGGGGGACTCATCCTCAGGAGAGGGTCTCTCCTCAGGGCTTTGGCTGTGAGATCCATCACACCACAGGGTCCTGCAGGTGCAGGGCGTGAGCTGCTGTGTCCCACAGGTGATGTGGACATTCAGAGCCCTGCTTCCACGCCCCAGAGCCCATCCCAGCCTGTGGGGAGGAGGGGTGCAGGCGACTCTTACCTTGACTTTCAGGGGAATTGCTGAACTTCCCCCTCAGAAGGTAGGGCCCCGCCATCACCTGGAAAGAAGGAGACATCTCTGGGCTCCCCTCGACTGTAACTCAGAAACCCTGGGAGCGAACTGGGGACCTGCCACTCTTCCAGGTTCTAAGGAACCGGGTGGACTTCTGCTCTTTGGCAATATCTGAACCGTTAACCACATTAAAACACATGCTGTCAATCATGTAAGCACCCAGTGCCAGAATATGAAAGGTGCTTTGCTTGGGGGAGCTGCCGACATCGGGAGGCGTGGGCTGCGAGGGCTCAGGGTGTCTGAGCCACCAGCCTGCGAGGTTTGCCAGTTCTCCACCACCCCCTGGACCTGCCATGCCCTGGAGAAGGGGGGTCCACCTTTCACTCTTTATCCAGCCTTTAGGGCTGGGAGGGAAGCACACACCTCAACCCCATCCGAAGGGCCTGCAGGCGGGTCCTCAGGACTCTGGCCCAATTTCCCAGCAAGTCGGGGCAGAAATATCTGGAGGACAAGGAAGAAGTTTGTACATGATCACTGCCCTGTGTCCCCTCCAGCCACGGGGCATCTGGACACGGGGCGGATGGTCTCTTTCAGCACTGGCTCAGGAATTCGGGGGAGGCACGCTGGCCCTGCCAGACAGGTCACTCAGCGCTCTGGGCCTGGGGCACGTCCAGGTTTAGCAAATTATAATACAGAATGCCCAGTTTGCTCTGAATTCCAGAGAAACAGCAAGTCATGTCTTAGTGTACGTCCCAGTATGCACGGGCTATCCTCACATGGGAAGATGACTCGTCGTTTATGTGACATTGAGCGCTAACCGGTGTCCTGTATTTTACCTGGCAGTCCCCTTCCGGGACGCTCCCAGGAACATCTTTACCTTCTCGGCCAGGTGTCCTCACCATGCGATTTTGCCTGAACATCCCCAACCTGGCCCAGGAGAGATGTCGTGGGGGCCACCCCCCTCATCTAGGCACACCATGTCAGTGGCAGTTTAAGCTGCCAACACGGGTGTCATCATGCAGGTGCTTCCTCTGCACTCTCAACTGTGCACCTGGTGTCTTTCAAATCCACACGGCAGCTGAGGGTTCCCTCTTTTTTTTTTTTTTTAAAAAAAAATCTATTTTATTGATTCTTTTTACAGAGAGGAAGGGAGAGAGATAGAGAGCTAGAAACATCGATGAGAGAGAAACATCGATCAGCTGCCTCCTGCACACCCCCCGCTGGGGATGTGCCCACAACCAAGGCACATGCCCTTGACCGGAACCGAACCTGGGACCCTTCAGTCCGAAGGCCGGCGCTCTATCCACTGAGCCAAACCAGTTAGGGCTGAGGGTCCCTCTTAAAGCAGTTTCTCCAGTTAGAAAACAAGTAGTAAATGAAAAAGAGCCCCCACAGGGCACAGCTCACGGATGGCTGTTGGGACACTGAGGCAGCAGTTCAAGGAGGGGAGATGGCTGGCCTGGGGCTCTCGGTTTCATGGCCTGGGGTGGCCCTGTGAGCCTGGCCAGGAGTCTGAGCACCCAGGCCCCGGGCACTGCAGCGTCCACTCACCGGGAGCTTAGACCTCCTCCGGGGCTTCCCTGAGGGCCTCACCGTGAGCCCTGCAGCCCGCAAGGCTGTGATCCTGGCCTCGATTTCCGACACCTAGAGAATCAGTGAAAACAGACAGACGTCACTCAGGAGTCCCACTTCCGGTCACAGTCCTGGAAGAGCAGCTGCCCTCATTCACCAATTTCACTGTTTTCTCCTTAAGATTTTACTGTGTTTCCCACCCAGATGTACTTTCTGGGGTCCCATTTCATGCAGGTGCCATGGATGTCGTGGAGGGGCTGGCTCACCCCAGCTGGGAGCAGAGTCTGAGGGACAGGCCCTCTCTTCTCTGTGGGTCCTGGGGGCAGGGCTGAGCGAGCCCAGTCACTGTGACCTGTCCTCTGACCTTTGTCACCACCGACACCTCTGCCCTTACACCGCAGCTCTGGGCCAGAATGTGGTCCTGAGCCCTGGGCTGTCCTAAAGTCTTACCTGCTTCTAGAGAAGCCCTTCCATGGGGTGGGTCAGGGGGAGTGCCCTCGTCTTCCTCCAGAGGCTACAAACCCCACCTGCCCCTCTCTACAGCAAAGGGGAAGGGACTCGGGTGAGGCGGGGAGGGGGTGTGATTCCCACAGGAACCCCCAAGCTCCTGTTCTGAAGCTGGAGGGGCTCTTCTGTGTGAGCCGTTGGGGAGCCCCTTCCCTGCTGTCAAACCTTCAGGGCCCCACCGCTGTCTGTCTCGGGGAGCCATCTGCCCCCGAGCTGTGGGCTACCTCGCTCTCCGCCTGCTGCACCTCGGAGGCCGTCATGGCCACCCTGTCCTCCAGCCGCGACAGCGCCTCGTCCGGGGTCCTGGCGGTCTGCATGGGGCCCTGAGGGCCTGGGGGGCTCTTTTCCCATCTGTGTGTTTGGCCTGCAGATGTGCACACCTAGGACAGGAGAGACTACAGGCTTCACCAACAAGGGCCTCATCCTACCATCCTCTTTCCTCTTCACCCCTGGAGCTGGGCAGGCAGGCGGTCAGCCAGGGGCTGGGCACTCTGCGGCCCTTGTCAGGACCCCTCACTGACCTCCAGGGGTCGGCTGCCTGCCCTGGGCTGGGCTGCTGGGTTGGCTACAGACTGTTGACTGCTGGCTCTACCTCTGCCCATGTCCTGTGGAGACCGAGGAGGGCGGCCTTACCTCTGGGGTCACCTGGGGGACGTCCTCCAAGGAAGTGCTCCTGTCCAGCTCTGCCCCTTTGTCCTTGCTCTCCTCCTCGGACGAGGCCTCCTGGTCACTGAGATTGCTGGTCAGCTCCTCCAGCTTTCTCTTCAGGGTCTCCTCCTCCACGTCCGCCTCCGTGGGCTCGCTGGCACCGGGACCCTGAAATGAGCAGCAAGCGGGTCTGGTTCAGTGGGCGTCTGTGCATCGTACTTAGAGGCAGGGCTCTGGGAGGGGTCGCACCCCCAAGCACACCTGAGGCTCCCGCTGAGCCGTGTCTCCATCCACTCCCCACGTGAGCTTCCCAAGTCCCCAAGAACCGGCTCTGTAGGGTGGGCCGCTCCTGGTGATCCCGATGCCACCAGGCCATCGAAGACCCACCATTTATCTATTTGCACATTTATTTTTATTATAGTTTACATGCCATATTATATCCTGATGCCACCAGGCCATCGAAGACCCACCATTTATCTATTTGCACATTTATTTTTATTATAGTTTACATGCCATATTATATCCTGATGCCACCAGGCCATCGAAGACCCACCATTTATCTATTTGCACATTTATTTCTAATTATAGTTTACATGCTATATTATATTAGTTTCCTGTGTACAGCTGAGTGATTTTCCATGAACACATCTGACAAAGCCATCCCCACAACAGGGCTAGCACATCTGTCACCGTGCGTGGTTCGGAGGCTGCTCCTGGCTCTGTTCCCTGTCCTGTACATGACACCCCTGAGACTTATGTTATAGCTGGGAGTTTTACCTCTTGTTCTCCCCCTTTTCTGCTCAGACCCTCACTCCCCTCCCCTCTGGCAACCATCTCTTTGTTCTCTGTATGAATTTGTTTCTGCTTTATTTTGTTCACTGTTTTCTTTTTTTAGATTCCACATATAAGTGAGATCCTGCGGTATTTGTCTTTCTCTGTGTGACTTATTATTATTGTTTTGTTAATCCTCACCCAAGGCTATTTTTTCCATTGCTTTTAGAGAGAGTGGAAAGGTAGGAGAGATGAGAGAGACAGAGAGAGAGAGAGAGAGAGAGAGAGAGAGAGAGAGAGAGAGAAAGAGAGAGGGAGGGAGGGAGGGAGCAGGGGGGAGAGAGAGATACATGGACTGACTGTCCCCTCCACATGCCCGAGCAGGGCCAGGGAGCAAACCTGCATCTCTTGACTGGGATTGAGACTGAGACTCCTTGGGGTGTGGACTGCCACTCTAAACACTGAGCACACAGACCAGGTGTCGGTATGACTTATTTTTAAACAAATATTTTTACTGATTTTCAGAGAGAGAGGAAGGGAGAGGAAGAGAGAGAAACATCAATGTGAGAAATGACATGGTATCCCGCACACTCCCTACTGGGGATCAAGCCCGAAACGCAGGCATGTGCCCTGACTGGGAATTGAACCGGCGACCTTTCTGTGCACGGGATGCTGCCTAACCAACTGAACCACACCGGCCAATGTTTTCTGTACAATGTATTTCACTCAGCATTATACCCTTATGTCCGTCCATGTTGTCATAAACTGCAAGATTTCGTTCTCTTTTTACAGCTGAGTCATTTCCCGTTGTATGTATGTACCACCTGCTCTTTATCCACCTGTCCATTGCTGGGCACCTGGATTGCTTCCACATCTTGCCTATTCTAAATAGCGCTGCAGGGAACGGGGGGGGGGGGTGCATAGATCTTTACTAATTATTTTCGTAGTCTGTGCTTTGTTGCCTCCTCAACCTCCTTTAGCAGAGGTGCCACGGGGCCTATCTCCTGCATCAGCAGACATTCCGCCACTGACGTGCCCTTACTCATTCCCAAACCCTGCAGCCGAGGAACAGAAACTGTGGCCGGGACACAGCCCACTCCCACCAGCAAGACCCAGCACCCGCTCCCTGGGAAGCACCAAATTCCCAAGCCGTGGATGAAACACTGAGGCCGTCACCCAGGCTATGACCTGGGGTGGGTGAGCAAGACACCCATCTTCCCACACCAAGGGCTCTGGGACACCCAGCAAAAGCTGGGAGTGCACACTGGGGAGATGAACAAGGCAGGAGGGACGACTGGGGAGCTGGACCTGAAAGGCCGATGGGGATGGTTCCTGGGGGCAGCTACTGTCCCGAGCAGCACAGGAAGGCGCGAGTTAACGAGGCCAGGCCGATCAAACGAAAACTCATTACCGGGCAGGAGCTGCGGGTCACTGGGGGGCCAGGAGACACTTGAAGTGACTAAACACACAACTTCCTCATCCTTGAATCACCAGGCTCTTGAGTCACCAGAAGCTATTAGCTCCCAGATGGAGACACGAGAAAATCAATTCTCATTCCATTTTCTCCAGGCCCAGCGGACGCAGCCTTCCTGCATTATCTCTCTCGAGGCTCACCTGGGTTTAGCAGGGGGCGATGGCCCTTCCGGGGGCAAGGTCCTGTGCGTTGTTCGGGAGGTAATTAGTTTGGATTTCACAGCACCGAGAGCCATGAGCGGGCAGAGCTGCCCGAGGAAGAGCGAAGCTGAGAATGTCATTCTGAGGGGTTCGCTCACGAGTAGCCTGGAGTGGCCCTGGAGTGGCCCTGAGACCACCTCTGGCTGCACTCAGAGTCTAAAGAGACAGCGGTCAATACCTCGGAGCAGAGAGCCCAGCAGACAGCCTTGTGCCCCTGAGGAGTCAGGATGCTTGGCTGCCACTTCAGACCTGGGGAGGGGGGCCTGGACCCGCCAGCTCCAGGAGTGTCATTGTGAGATGTCACTTAGGAAAGATAAACTTCCCACGATGACAACTGGGACCATTCTCACCTGGGGATGGGGGAGGTGAGCAGGAAGTGGGGGTAGCACAGAACCATGGAAAGACAGCAGGCTGGCAGAGGAGCCGGGGGGCTGGGGTGGCGCTCTGAGCAAGGCCAGGTTGACACCCAGGCCTCTCAGGGGAGAGGAGGCCTCCGGGACAGCATGCCCACCACAGATAGAACAGCCCCGGTCTCTATCTGTATTGCGAGCCACTGGGGCCATCAGACATGCCCGCGGATCACCGCTTCTCAGGTACCAGGAGCCCCCTCCATCCAGCCGCCGAGCCTTCCCCCTCGGCCCCAAATGGCCACGGTTTTGGCGGTGGCATCTTCCCCTGTGTGAGTCCCAACTGTCAGGGTGTCATCATGTTACTAGACTCGTATGGATGCCAAGTATGAATGGGTGCCTTCAGCTTGTGGGCAACAAAACCAACATTTATAACTTGCAAGCACAACACAGACATAGGCCATGTATTAAAGGGAACAATCATAATTTGGGACTGGCGAGGCTCCTGTGGGGAAACTGAGTTAGTGTCTGCAGCCTGAGCACAGCTTCGATGTCCCAGGGGGCTGGCTCTCAGGAGTGGGAGGCTCACTCCCCACTGTGGCGAGGGTAAAGTGCCAGGGCTCTGTTTCCTGCCCCCCGTCACCTCAGCCCCTTGGAAGTGTCCTTCGTGCGGCAAAGATGCTGTGCCATCTTTGGCCTCCTCTTGGCAGGAGCAGTTATTTATAGAAAGTCCTCCCTGAATGTTCCTCACCCAGAAAGTCCTACCCATGGGTACAAAACAGAGACAGGTGACTGATCACAGGAGGACCATTCAGATTCGCCCCAATAAAACATTGCTCTGGAGGACTCAGGCCATGTCTGTGAGTCTTGGGGTTGGAAAGACTGCTCTACCCTGGAGGGAGGTCTCTGTCCCAGGGAGGTCTCTGTCCCAGGGGAGGACTCTATCCTGCTGAACAAGTGACCAGCCTCACTACATGACAGCCCAGAGCTTGGCCTATGGGTCCCCAGGAGGGGAGCTCCGCAAATGCACCCTCCAGATCTCCCAGGAGGGGTCCCAGGGGTGCTCTGTGCCAGGCTCCAACGTGCGGAGGAAGCTGGACCTGCACTAACCCAGGCTCCTGCAGATGTGCGCGAGACCAGCCTGGGGCAGCTATGGCTCAGGAGTCTCCATCCAGAGCAGGGCCCATGCACCCCGTCTGGGTTCCATGCTTTGAGAGTCATCAGTTACAAAACGGCCCCAATCCCACAATTTTATCCACAGGAGTCAGGGCCCCATCAGACACGCTGGTGAGTCGGAATCAACCCAGTAGGTCACGATGTTCTCGTCTACAACAGGATTGCCTTTCCCCCAATAAAATGTACTTGCCTGTTCTAACCAGTTGACTGTAAACAGGCTTGTGATTTAATTTCAGTGAAAAGAACCTGTGGTACCCACAGGAATCTTGTGATGAGCTGCCATAAGTCAGGGTTTCTACGTGAGCCGTTCTCACTAACTTAGGACTTAAGTACTTAAAGTTGAATTTTCCTTTCCTTTTTTTTTTTTTTGGTTAATCCTCACCTGAGGAACTTTTTCCATTGATCTTTTAGAGTGAGTGGAGGACAGAGGGAAAGACAGAGAGAAACACTGATGTGAGAGAAACACATTGACTGGTTGCCTCCTGCATGAGTCCCATGGAGGAGCCTGCAACCAAGGTACATGTCCTTCACTGGAATCTCACCCAGAATCCTTTGGTCCACAGGTAACGTTCTAGACACTGAGCTAAACCAGCTAGGGCTAAGTTGAGTTTTCTTAAAGGAATGATGTTCTGACCCTTGCTACAATGTGAATGAACCTCAAAAACAGCAAGCAGCCAGTCACAAATAGGCCTGTATTGTATGATTCCAGAGTCATTTTGGATGAGAGATGCAGGACAGGCAAATCCACAGAGATGGAAGGCCGTTGGGTGGTGGCTAGGGCTGGGGAGGGGACTGGGGGTGACTGCCCAAATTGGGGTGGTGGGCAGGGTTTCCAGTAACCCCTCTACCATGGGAACAAACACATGTATTTTGATGACATCACTCCTCTCTGTAAAGTAGGCTTGTGCAACCTTGTAGCTTTAAAATATGGAACGCTGTGATTTCTCTGATATGACTTGGTGTGAAGATGAAAGGACGCCACTCAAAGAAGCTACCAGGAGTCTTCCCACGCCCCGTACCTGGCTCACAGGTGAGGTCCGGCCGCTCTGCGTGGAGAGGTGGGAGGCTGCCCTGTGGGCCCACATGCTCTCTTCATCCGAGGTGTCCGAGTCGGCCAGGCACTGGGAGGGGAGCTGCTTGTTCCTGACGACGCTTGCCCCTGGGGAGGGACAGCAGGTTCGGATTATTTGGAGTGAGGGACTGAGAGCCAATGGACATGTTTTTCCAATGGAAAAACGAGAGATTGGAGCAACTGTAGACGTGATTACATTCTTGACGTTATGGGGCTGAGGCCCTTCAACCAGATCAAGTTCCAGGACCCAGAGGTGGCCCGGTGCTCACCACGGCCCAGATGTGCGAAAGCCATGGTGCCAAAGCAAATGCCCTGTAATTGCACCACACCGAGCTCCACGTGTGTGACATATGGGTCCCAGAACTTTCCAGGAGTGGGGGTGACTTCAGGAAGTCTTTCCACACTGGTCACCATGGGCTGTTTTCTGCCAGAACAGTGATGGGCGGATGCTGGGACATGAGTTACCTGGGGTGTGGCTGGAAATGCTTATCTTGGGCCCCAGGGGGGAAAGCTCACTATCTCCACCTCTTCACCAAAAAGCACCGGCCCCCACAGAGCCACCTGGAGATGAGTGAAGGTGGAGCCCTCAGGGTTGACCCTCACATGGAGGGCACCTCGCATACAACACTGCACAGGAAAGTCATGTGTGCAGGAGCCACTTCTGCACCTGCTATGGGTGACCGTGCGAGTTCCGCCGACAATCTGAATGAGCTTGTGGCCCAGACACAAGGGGAGGCTCCATCCTGCTGACGCTGCTTTCAACCTCGAGACCCTGTGTTGAGGACACAATGAAGCCTGGACTGCTGGCCACAGCGAGATACTGAATGTGTGTTGTTTTAAGCTGATACGTTTGTGTAATTTGTTACCAGCAATAGTTGACAGGTACGACCTTCTCACTTAACATCTACAACGGTGGGATGACCTAGGCATTGTAACCCTTTTCACAACGAGGACACTGAGGCACGGGGGCTGAGCGGCTTGGTGGAGTAGCACGCCATATTCCACCAAATCCCATTCCGTGCAGTTGTTTGATGCTCTATTAGGAAAGCCATAATATTGCCCATCACACTCCTACGCATGCCTTTCTTACCACACTCCCTGTGATGTGCTTCCAGTGTAAAGATGGGGGATGTGTCTTAGACATCAGTGAGGCAGGCTAGTGGTTCTGCAGCATTGGGCTTGACTCAGAATGGCAGGCCTCCCAAGAGCCTTTTCTCAGCATGTTACCGTCTTTGTACCTCCCCCACCGTATCCCCCAGACCCACCCTAACACCGAACCTGCAACCTGGGTGATTAGGAAATGAGTGTGCCCCAGTCAATGTAGATTCACTTACTCATTGTTAATCAGGGGAGGTGAAACCTGCCTCCCCCACCCAATGCCTCCAGGGTCCTGGTGGGTGCGTGGATCATGAGATTATGGTCTCTTTAATATAATGAAAAGGGAGAATGGACAGTGTCTTAACCAGATTTCGCAGCTGCATTTGTGGGTGGTTGTGCTGCGTGTGTGATCTTATTTCCGACGTCAGCAGGGAGTCTGACTCTGATTGCACGCTCACTCCCACAGGCACAGACAACACTTTGGGATTTCATTAGGAAACCAACTCTCTGGCAACAAATTCAACTGAGAAAATCTGGGTTCTCAGCACCTACAGACCTCCCCATTCATGGGGGACCAGGCAGGTGGCACCCCCATGGAACTGCACCATGGGTCCCCAGCAGCACCCTGAGTCCTCAGCTATGGAGATGCCCTGTCCCCGTCAGGACAGTTGGTCCAGTGACCATCAGTCTATCATTTCAGGAAGACCTGCATGTCCCTACCCTGCAACAATGTCCTCTGTAAAGGTGGCAGTGAGTCCTGGGGGTTTGACTCAGTGGATAGAGCATTAGCCCAAAGACTGAAGGGTCCCAGGTTTGATTCCAGTCAAGGGCACATACCTCAGTTGAAGGCTTGACAACTAGCCCTGGTCGGGGTGCATGCAGGAGTCAACCAATCAATGTTTCTCTCTCTCCATCTCTCCTCCTCCCTTCCTGTCTCTCTAAAAATCTATATATATAAAGAGGTAATACACTAATTGGTCTTAATGGTGTCTTAGTCACGACCATTCAACACGCTGTGCGTGCACAGGAACTGGTGGGAGGGGACGGAGGCAGGGACTTGCACCACCAGGACATGAGGCTGCTGCTGAGGGCAGCCCCCCCACGCCTTCTGGCCTGGAAGGGAGCATGAGGACAAGGGTGTCCTCCCCTTCACTCCCCCCGGCGGAGGCGCGCACAGGCCTGCAGTGCTGCCTGGCTGGGATGGGGGCATCAAGATGGGGCCAGGGCCTTGGTGAACGCTCTCAGCACTTCTGCGCCAGGGTCTGAAGGCGCAGAAAGGAAGGGAGAACAGATGGGCAGTTAGGGGGTTTAGGCCAGGAGGGGAGAGCAGATAGGCAGTTAGGGGGATCAGACAAGGAGGGGAGAGCAGTTAGGGGTATCAGGCAGGCAGATGAACGCTTAGGAGCCAGGGGTTCTGGCTTGCAAGAGGGATTCCCAGATTGGAGAGGGTGCGGGCCAGGCTGAAGGACCCCTGCTCCTGTGCATGAATTTCCTGCACCAGGCCCCTAGTCAAAATAATAATGTCCTTGGATGAGGACTAAAAAATAACTGAAAAAAAAACCCCCACAAAAAACTAAAGGTGGCAGCAGCTGTGTGGTCAGGTCGGGGGTCAATCTGGTTACCTGAGTGTTGCAAGGGGCACACGGAGCCTGGGGGAAACAGGTGTCCGTGAAGTTTGCCAGGACTGCACACGCCCGTCAATCACAGGGAAGGAACGGGCTACGTTGAATCAGTCAGTGTGTCTGCCCACATTGGGGTGGTGGGAGGGTTTTCAGCAACCCCTCCACCATGCAGAGCCCAGTTGGAAGACAGCGCCTTGGAAAACCTACCAGGAGTGGCAGCGATCCCCGGAGCTGCTGGGCAGGACTCTCCTGGCAGGCAGAGCTCAGCATGGGCGTCCCATCCGGCAGGGGAGAGGCTGTCTGTCTGCTCTTCTTCGTGGGGGTGGCACCCAGAGGCCCTGGCATCAGCCTCCTGCAGGACCATGGCCTCCTGGGTGGCGGCCTCTTCCGAGCAGGGCTCACCTGTGAGGGCCTGAGTACATGAGGCTTGTCAACCGCTGGAGGGTTTGGCCTTGGGGCAGCTCCTTAGCGTGTGGGTCTGTCTGGTCCACACCCTGAGGCTTCCAGGCATCGTCGCTGGCCCAGCACCACACACCTGCCCTCAGACCCTTACATCGCAGTTCCCTTCAGTTTCAGAAACTGAGCTTTCATGGCCTATTCTGCATCCTGTCTCCAGGGAAGGAGGTTGGGTCAGGTATCACACAAAGTGACAGAAATGCTTCCAACAGCCCGGGGCGTAGACCCACCCAGAGACCAAAGCCCTGAGCAAGCCTGCGGGAAGGTGTGTGTGTGTGTTAAGGTCAGAGAGGCAAGAGTAGGTGGGGGTGGGGCAGCCCCCTGGCTATGAGCCCCACACCTCTCCCCCACCCTTCCTGGGGCCTGTAGAAAGTTCCATCTACTGTGCCATCGGTCCCGAAGGAAAGGGGGTGCTGAGCGTGTCAGGGAGCCACAGGCCTCCACTGCTTTCCAGCTTGGCTGTGTCGGGGCTGGGGGCAGGGAGGAAGTCATCCCAGGCCCTGGAGGCAATAAGAAAGGGAGACTGCACCCCCCAGAATTGCAGCTGGAGCAGGACCTGTGGCCTGCTGGCTCCCCGTCCCACTGACCCGTCCCACAACAGAGGTCTGCCAATCAGCCTGGGCAGGGCCAGTCCTGCCCCAGCTGTGGTCAGGCACTGCCTGAGCCCAGGGGACCCCCAGAGTTCAGGGGTCCTGCTAAAGCTGGGCATCACTCTGGGTCTTGTGCCCAAGCTGCATGTGCCCTGTGGGTGACGGGCACAGCCGCTGGTCCTGAGAGTGACCCTGTGAGGGGAGATCATCAGCCCTCCCAGGTGGTGGAGCCTCACGGAGGGTCCCCAGACCAAGGTCACAAACCTAAGGAGTGACCACGTATCCTGGCTGCTAGGTGGGCCCTGCGGATGCCACACTGCGGCTGTGATTTTAATGGCGGCCTCTTCCACTGCAGGACTATCCTAGTTTGGGCAATAAAGCCTATGACCCCTGCTAATAACACGGAGCTCCAGACACGTCCAACTCCTGAGCAGATGCCAGTCCTCTGTCTGCCCTCCTGAGTGATGGGGCTCTGCCTTACTTCCGGGACAAGCACCCACCCTGAACCCTCCATGCCCCTCCCTCAACTGCCCTGCGCCCCACACGCCCATGCTGCCAGCTCAGCCCCTCCAGAGAGCCTAGTCCTTGGAGGGTGTGATGCGTCTGGACCCTGTCCCTGACCTGAGGCTCCCAGGAGGGGTGGGGCAGGAACGAGAGCCCCCTCACCTGCAGGCTGTCCGGGGCCGCTGGGACTGAGGACAGGCTCTGGGGGTGACTGCAACACCCCGAAGAGTCGTCAGAGTCGGCCTCAAAGTCCAGGCTGTGAATGGGGAGGAGGCGCTTTTTCTTGGCAGGCATAGGCTGGGCAAGAGGAGAGTCAGGGTCAGTGGACAGGGAGGATCAGACGCCCCTCACCCCGGAGGTGGGGTGGGCCCTAGCTTGGAAGCCACACTGAAAGTCTGCCCAGAGCCCACCCACCCCTCACAGGGTGTGCATGCCCAGCACCCCTTACAGAGACGAGCAGAAGCTGCTGAAGGACGCATAACTGCTCACATGCCCAGGACACAGGCCCCGGAAGGCTGCAGCCTTGGGGGCAGGTAGGCTTCGGGTTTCCCACCCTTGGGGTTTTAGGCAAAAGAGGGGAGCCCATTGGAGAGGCCGAGGGGGGAGGGAGAACGTGTGCACATTAGATGCAAGGTCAGAGGTTAGCTCTGACCCCCCTGACGGTTTCCATCCTGCAGACGGATGTGTAGGGAAGAGTGCAGACACTGGGGAGTGTTCTGGAAGCTTAGTAAGTGTCACAAACATACTTTTGTCATAAGTAGATGCATATATTCCCCCAGCAGCCGGGTCGATCTGGCCAGCATTGCGTCTCTCTCCAAGCGGCTCCATCTATGCTCATCATCGCCTGACTCACCCCTCCCTCCAACCTGCTCCCCTTCAACTGCTCCCTTCCATCATCCTAACCAGAAACCCGGGGGGTTACTTTGCGTGTCTTTATCACCATAAATAAATTAAAAAATAAGTGAAAACAGAAACACACATGAATAAAAACAAGGCACATGTTTTGTCCTAGAAAAAGGCAAAAAAGCTCACTGAGTCTGAGGGATTTATGTCCCTGAAAGATGCAAAGGCCGCCTTAGGAGGACACCAGTGTGCCCTCTGGCCCCTGCCCTCCCAACTGTGCTCCAGTGGCCGAGGCCAAGGGCCAGGCAGTCTGGGGGTCTAGGCAGCCTTCTCTGCAGCCTCTGCCCACCCACAGCTTGCTGGGGCTTCTTAGGTGCCAGTGACCTTATGCTGAAAGTATTCTTCTATCTGGTGCTTATTGCCTGCAGAGATGGTCCGGGTTTGGCAAAGGGAGGCGGAGTCTTAGTGCTCAGGCTATAGTGGAGCCCTGGGAGCACTGAGACTTAGGAAGTCGGAACCCAAGGCTGCAGCCCCGAGAGTGGTGGGGAAGACTTACTTTGCTGCCAAGGGGATGGGCCTGAGCCCCTGTGTCCAGCTCTCCATCCGTGTCGGAATGCTCACTGTCTCTACTTCCCTCTCCTGGGCTTGGCTCAGGCCCACCTGCAACAGACACCTGCATGAGTCCATTCAGGGAGAGAGATTGGAGGCAAACCTGCTGTCTACCCTCCCCGCCACATCTATCCTTTCATCCACTCACCCTCCCACCCACTCATTCATCCACCTATCATCCATCCCTCCATCCCTCCATCCACATCTATCCATTTTCCATTCACCATCCATCCATCGCAAAACATCCAGGCAAGGCCCTCTGCTGACCTTATAATGACCTATCTGAGCATCAGTTAAAGCTGGTCCTCATGACAGCAGAAAACCAGTGCTCTGCATCAATTTTATCAGGGTCACTCCTGCAGGTATTCACCCTGCAGTTACCTCCTTGAAGGAGGCTTAGAGCTAAGTCTTGTTTTCCCAAACAAACCACTTCCCCCACAATCTCATTGCCCCTGCTTATCATCAGCAGGCCCCGGCCTCAGGCACAGCTGGGAGGGAGGGAGGGAGGCTCAGCCCCAGGGCCCTCTTTTTCCCTTCTCTGCCCCTCCTCTGCCCCCAGACATGAGCACCAGCCAGCCAGCTGGTGGCCCCTCTCTGAACAGTGACAGTCTTGAAACTCACGTCAAACAGCCAGACCGACAGCATTGGGACGTGGACTCTGTCTGCATCGAGGGAATGTGGACACGGGTTCCCAAAGGCCCAGGTGTGTGTGTGACTGGTCAGGATGGTGTCCCTGCCCCTCTGCTCGAATATGACAGGATCTCCATGACCTGTTGGTTATCAGCCCCTTACATAACCCTCTAAACCTGGAACAAGGGTTTGATATTAACCCACCTCTGGCTATTGAGTCACAGGTAAAGAAACTCAAAGGATTTCCCATGTTCCTGACAAGGAGCAGAGGCTTCTTGGTAGGGAGGTGGAAATGAAGATAAAAGTGTCTGAGCAAGAAGGACTTACTCTGGACGCCAGGCAAGCTATGTGCTCTGTCAGACAAACCTACAACCCAAGAGAAGGGGCTGAGAAGAAAGACGCCCTGAGGGGAGCTGCGAGCTCAAGGACAGGAGAGAGGGGGCTCCTCTCACCCGTGTCCACCTTCACTGCTTCCCACAGCTCCTGCCATCCAGTCCTGGGGCCTCTGGGAAACAGCTGCTCGGCTGACCAGGGCGCCCTCAGCTGCACAGGGTCTGCAGCAGGTCCTGGCTGGGACTGCCATCGTTTGTTTGCCTACGTTTACTAGCCATACAATTTCCCCAGCCTTGTGCTCCTTCCCTGTACCTTTCTCAGGGGATTGTGTTTGGGGCCCCCAGCAGGGAGACAGTCCCTAGGGATGTCACTGTAGGCACCTGAGATCTGCCTCCCTGGGGCCAGGAGCCTCCATAGCGGCTGGAAGTAGCGTTCCTACTATCCCACAGCGCCACCTCCTGGTCCTCAGTGGCAGTTTTGAAATTGGCAGGTTCCTGGCTGCTTTGACCCACTCACTGAGCTCTGGACCCTGTGACCTTCTACATCATAGAGATTCCTGAGCCCACCTGGGTCGCTGGCAATCAGCACCTCGCATGGCGGGGCCCAGGCCCTCGGGGCTCTGATGTGGCCTGTGGTTTCCTGCCACAAGCAGCCGACTTTGGGGGTGAGATTTCAGATGCTTTGTAGTGTGGCTTTTCCTGTGCTGCCTGTAGCTCCCTCCCCTGTGCCCTGCGGAGGGCCCAGCCAAGCTCCTTCAGCTGCAGGAAGACCCTTCGCTGGCTCCTGGCTGGCTGAGTGGGCATGGGAGGTGGGACTTTTGTGGGCTCCAGTCTGAGACAAAGATATTAGCCCGGAAGAAGCAGCTTGAGGAAGGAAAAAGAAAGAACCCCCAAGAATGGGGTGACAGTCCCTCCCGTGTTGCTGGGGCACTCCCAGTCACATCTGTGGTCTCAGCATGGTTATCAGGGGGCCTCTCTCACCCTTAAAACTGTCCTGGTTTGGAGGATTTATCAATGTGTCACCCTCCAAATACTCCACCCAGGGAGGGAGGACGCGGGGCCACAAAGCACGAACTAGGGCCTGGCTATTCCATCGGTTACCGAGTTTGAGAAGCTTGGTTGTGAGTTCTCCACTTGCTACAAAGCTCTGAGAAAACACCATTTCAGAGGATGGGGATGTCAACATGCAGGACTCCCCAGGGCCAGGCCAGGCCGGAGTGCAAAAGCTGCACCTCCCTCAGCGAGCAGCCACCCCCCCATCCAAACACCAGGCACAGGAACTGACAGGTGCCAAAGGAATCTGCTTAGTCTGAAATAGTAAAACATGCCTGGGAGCAAAACGGTTCCCAGACCCCACCCTTCCCTCCCCCGCCTCCTCACCTCCCCCTGGCAGCCGCCCGCAGAGGGAGCGGATCACTTTGGCACTCCCGAAGCGCTTGAAGCGGGCCCTCACGTGCCCGTAGTACCACTCCAGGGAGCCCATCTTCACGACTCTGCAGAGAGACGGGGCTCAGTCCTGAGGCACTGCTGTGCCCACCCACCACCCACATGTGCCCACCCTTCTTCAGACAGCCCCTCCCCCAGCCTCCACCCAAGGGACAAGCCACCCCTCAAGACCATCAGGGTCCCTGGACCTCCAGGCCCTGCTCACCTGGCCAGGTGACAGGGGTGGCAGAGCCAGCCCTCCTCCTCGAGGTGGGCGTGGCTGCAGCCTTGGCAGGTGAAGAGGTGGCAGGCCAGGCACTGCCGTTTGGGGGACTCCAGGAGCCGGTAGGGCTGCAGGCAGTGGGCACAGTGGGTGTCGCTCAGGTGGGCCGCGTCAGAAACCAGCTCCCTCTGGGAACTCTTCTTCTTCACCTTGCCCTTCAGGCCCCTTGGGGAAACAGCAGAGACAGGAGCACGTCAGACATCTTGCTGCAACCGTCTTTGAATGTGTGAGCACACGCCGGGAACCTTCTCACACACCAACACGCTGGATTCAGACGTGCATATGGGTAGGTGGGAACTTATTTTTATAGACATGAAATGCATTTAAACCTTTCTGTGACCATTCACAACTGTGTATTTTCGCAGGATGCACACGCATGACTTTCATGCATTGTCAAAGGGGCCATAAACCACGAAGGTTCCGAGTCCCAGGCTGGGGCAGGCCCCACCATTGCCTGCACCTCCTCATGGAGCTCAGCGTAACAGAAAGAGATGGTCAGGGTCCCGGGTCCCAGGCTCACGTTCAGGTTGGAGGTCCTGGGACCACGTTCCTTCTCCAGCTCTGAGCTGGAGCCCTGAGCTTGCTGATGCAGAGCTCAGAGCTGGGGGGCCGAGCTGAGGTGCCCCGGTTGGCTGGGTGAGCGTGGACATGGCCTTGAGCATCTGGTGTCTAGTTTGCCTGAGATGGGGTGGGTTGGTGGCTCTGGGAGCCCGGCAGGGATCAGGCTGGTGCTTCTGATGGGCCACATGGTTCTCCAGAACCCATCTGTTCCTAGTGTAATTGTGTAACAGGAGGTTACAGAAGAGAAAGATGTAAGCAGTCGATGAGCTGGACAGAGAGGAAGTCACAGAGAATGCAGAGAAAAGGCTCATTAGATGGCGGGTGAGGCCAACGCTGTGCCCTGTGAGGCCCCGGCCAGTCACGTCCACTCTGCCACACTGATGTGAGCTAATGGCCCCAAGCTGAGGACAACACCCACCGGGTGCACGTCAGGCTGGCATCCTGCGGAGAACGCCGATGGGTCACTGCATCCTCCTTGTCTCGGTCACAGAGTTCTGAGGGCAAAGCCAGCGGGCATTTCCTCAATAAGTGGTTTGGGTTTCTCCCAGCAGGCGAGCACGTTGAGCTGACTCCCACCTTTGTCCCCTCAGAGCATGGCGAGGATGGGTCCCTTGGAGGGTGTCCGGAGCAGGCCTGGTCCCCGGAGTCCCAGGAGCACCACAGTCCTAGACCATTGGGGCTGCAGTCACAGCTTCCTGGTGAACCCGCCAACTCAAAATGCCTGGTTAGCATGCGCCCAGATAATGAACACATCCCCTTTGTTCTATCTCAGAGAACGCCTGCCAGATGTAATATTTTAGTTTCAGATGAGATCAAATTAATCTGTTCTTAGTGATACAATTGGACAGACACAGGTGCCATTGTCCTCTGAGAAGGCTGTACAATGGCTTCTGACGGGGCCCCAGAGGGTGGCGAGGCTGTGGGCAATGGAGGGATTCTGAGGAGCTCCGGAGACCAGCGCTGGATCAGGCAGGGTTGACTGCACCTCACCGATTTCCCTCTCCCAACCGATGTGAAAATACTACCAAGTCAGACACAAAAATAAGACTCCTCTCTCGGCTTTGAAATCATGTGCAACACACACACACACACACACACACACTCAAAGGCCAAGCGGTTGTAAAATCTAGGGGGATACAGTCATCTACTAATGACAGTCTTGATAAAGCTGCATGGACAAGGCCAAGTCTTTGCCTCAAACAGAAGACCACAAGGCCCCTGGAGACAGCGAGGAGGGATCGGTGGCCTCCATTACACTCTTGCTATATCTGCATCAGCCATAAAACCTAGAGGTCACCCTTTGCTGATGGGCCCTTACCCAGCCTGGCTTACGCGCTTCTCCAACGAGGCAGAGCTGTACCTCAGGGCCTTCCCAGCAGGAAGAAAGATGAGGGTATGTGGAGGCACCCTGCATCACAGAATGTGAAGTCCTCTTAAATAAGAGCCCAGAAGAGGCCTGGGGGTGGCTGGAGACTGATACATTTCAGGTGCAGAATTGGTGGAAAGGGTAATTATATTCCACTCAGATTCTTTCAAGCGTAACACCCCTTTGTCAGAGCTGAACAGGAGGGGATGGAAGAGGAGGCCTGGTGGGGGTGGAGCAGAGGAACCCCAGGTGATGCCTGCAGGGCAGGGCACACGGACCCCACCTGGAGCTTCAGGTTGGGAGAAGGTGAGTGGGGCCAGAGCTACCACATGTCGACACTGGTTGACCAGATGTCACGGCACTACAGCAGGCAAAAGCCCAACATGCAGCGACAAGTGAGAGCCACCTTCTGGAATAGAAGACACCTCGAGTGGGATGCACTGTCAGAAACCGAGGAAAACTTGAAATGAGTCTGCCAGGTATGCTAATTAGAGCGAGAGACGAAGGAGCAGGAGAAAAAGAGCCAGGCTGAGGTAGGTGGAAGGAGGTTAGTGTCAAAGGGTTGTTGTCCTCTGAGGGCAGGTGATTTGATGCAAGGATTCCCCTTTCAAGACAGGAGGAGGAAGCGATGTGATGTGGAGGGAGAAGAAGGCTAGAGGGGCATGGAGATGTCACTCCCCCATGTCCTCACTCTCCCCTTCTTGGGGTTGAATCCAGTGGGGAGTGCGGTCAAAACGTGCAAGAGTACTGGGGGCAGCCCAGGACACCAGGGGTGGGTGGCACACCCCTGTGAACGAAGCTGGGGAGGATCATGTGGGGCTGTAGCTCCCAGGCCAGCCCGGCCAGGACTTCTGTTCTCTAGCACTTGTGCTGACTATTGGGGTGAATCCCTTACCCTGAGACCATGCCCCAGCAGGACAGCATGAGGTGCTGAGAGGACCAGGGGGCGGGAAGGGTCTGGGGGTTGGTATGAAGAGAGAGGCCACAGCAAGCGGGGTAGATGGTGGGGGTCAGGATCTCAGTTGTGGGTGCCCACCACAACCATTCACTCACGAGCAATGGTCCCCACCCGGAAAGCAGACTTGACCCTCCACTCTGCATCAGGGACCAGTCAGGAGCCAGTGTACAGTGTGTGGAGCCAAGACCCCATCAACTCTGTCACCTTGAGGGCCATGGGCCCCTGCCGGTCACCCATGCAGACTTGGCCAAAAGCAGGGGTGGGGACGAGGTGCTCTGAAAGAGAAGACTGCACCCGGGGAAGAGGTCAGAGCAGCGCCTGGGATACGGAACCCACAAGGTGTGAGTTCTTGCTGACTGAGGGCGAGGTGAGGTGAGGTAACAAATGAGCTGGCTGTTCTCTGCACAGCTTGGCTGGGTGGGAGTGAGTCTCGGCCCTGCCACAGAACAGCGACCACCTGAGAACACACGAACGCTCTCCCGAACAGGACACAAGAGGAGCTGGACCTTCTGATTCTTGTCGGCCACACACACCTGGACACAGCCACGCAGTTACAGGAGGCAGTGAGTTCTGAACAGGCTATGTCTAATGGCACCATGGCTGGCTCATGGCTTTGCTGCCAGGCTGGGCAGCAGGTTACTGTGGCTGCTCTAACACATTTCCACAAAGGTAGTGGCTTAAAGCAACACCAGTTTATTACCTTACAGTTCTGAGATCAGAGGTTTGACCTGGGTGTTCTTGGGCTGACATGGAGTTGTGGGCAGGACTGTGATCCTTCTTGGAGGCTCTGGGACTTGTCCCCTTTCTTCTCAGCTGCCAGGGACCTGATCCTCTGCTCTGGCCCTTCCTCTGTCTACAGAGCTGGCCATGGTGGCTGAGTTCTTCTCACAGGGACTCTATGGCTCTCCTGTGCTCCTGCCTCCTTTCTCCCACCTGTCCCCATGTCCAGGTCCAGGGTCAACTCCAACGTCCAGGTCCAGGGTCACCTCTCCACATGTTCAGGGTCAGGGTCACATCCAGGTCAGCTGTTCAGCAGCCTTAATTCCCTTTTGCCATGTAACCTAACATTTTCACAGGTTGAGGGGACCTAACATTTCACACGTGGATATTTTGGGGGGCTTATTACTCTGCCAGAGTGCTGAGGGGAAAGAAAGTGAGGCCTCACTCCCAGCCGAGAGATTCCCAAATATAAAACCCACACCTGGCTCCTGCTGAGAGCATCCTGAGGTGTGTGTCCTCCAGAGGCTGGGAAAACAGGGCTAAGTCTGACCCCAGAAAACCAAGTCACAGAGAAGAGACATAGTCATTAAAAGTGAGTTGACCACAGTAAACCTGCCTGTCAGAGGTTGCCGCTGAAGGAGGCAGACCTGGTGTGGTGAATATGGACAGCAGTGATGGGAATCTAAGTCCCTGGCATCCGAGCAGAGGTCGGGAATTAGTGTGGGAAATGGAACTTGCTGGAGCTCTCTGAGGTCCTCTGAAGAGACTGAATGATAGCAACAAAAATGATAAAGGGTTTCTGAATGTCCTCTTTTGAAAAGTATCTATTTAGGTCCTTTGCCCATTTTTTGATTGGATTGTTTATCTTCTTTTTGTTAACTCATATGAGTTCCCTATAAATGTTGGAGATTAAACCTTTATCAGTGATAACATTGGCAAATGTGATACTTTATGTAATAAAAAAATTGAAAAAAAATGATAAAGGGAACAGTGGTGGTGAACGAGGCACCGAGAGAGCCCCTAAACCTCCTGAGTGATCTTGCACCCAAACTCCAGCCCCTGTCCATTCAGCCCTGGAGTCGTGTCTGGGTGCCAGGTGGCCGGCTAAGAGGTGACTTCAAATCCTTACCGTTGTCGTTGTTGTTATTTGTCTTTAAGGTGAGCCTTGGTCTGCCATGTCTCACGCTGGGCAGTGTTTCATGATTATCTCAGGAATGCAGGCCTGTTTGCAGACGTTACAGATGCCTGTCACCAGCTGTTTGCCTTTTCGGGGCAGATTCCCGGGCCTAATATTTGACTTGTGGGCCGTCCCCTCAAGCAAGGCGTTGGTTAGGTAAGCTGCCATCCTCGCCCAGGGGTGTGAGTCCCCAGCTCCGGCTCTGCAGTGTCATTCTCTGGGTTTAGGAAAACCCAGTAATTCTAAACACAGTTTAGAGGCCCCTTAATAGCACAGGGAGCGTGACTGATAGGCCCCCAGAGAGAAGGCAGGGCGCAGGTCAGCTGTGAGTCCGTGGGCCCCAGTGCACTAAGTGGAGGCCCGCTTCTGCCCCAGGTAAAGGCTGGTGGGCTACTGCGGAGCTCTGGGTCTTCCCGAGGGAGGGGGTGAAGAAGCTGGGACGACCGGCCGGGTGCTCCCCTCAAGAAGTTTACTTGGTGCTCCTTTGTGTTTATGTGCCATTAAACACAAAGCATGATTATCTATCTGTACTTAAAGCCTTTTTAATACCCAGTTACCATGAATGACTGCAGAACACTTGCAAGATAAATAATATAAAGCTTTTGCACAGCAAAGGAAACCATCAACAAAACAACAAGAAAGCCCACTGCATGGGAGAACATTTTGCCAATGATATCACTGATAAGGGTTTAATCTACAACATTTACAGGGAACTCATGAAACTTAACAAAAGAAAGATAAACAATCCAATCAAAAAATGGGCAACGGACCTAAATAGACACTTTTCGAAAAAGGACATACAGAAGGCTGAAAGACATATGAAAACATGCTCAAAGTCACTAATCATCTGAGAGATGCAAATCAAAACAACAATGCGGTATAATCTCACACCTGTCAGAATGGCTATCTTCAACAAATCAACAAACAACAAGTGTTGGAGAGGATGCAGAGAAAAAGGAACCCTTCTGCACTGCTGGTGGGAATGCAGACTGCTGCAACCACTGTGGAGAACAGTATGGAGTTTCCTCAAAAAACTAAAAATGGAACTCCCATTTGACCCAGTGATCCCACTTCTAGGAATATATCCCAAGAAACTAGAAACACCAATCAGAAAGGATATATGCACCCCTATGTTCATAGAAGCACAATTTACCATAGCTAAGATCTGGAAACAGCCTAAGTGCCCATCAGCAGATGAGTGGATTAAAAAACTGTGGTACATCTACACAATGGAATATTATGCTTCAGTAAAAAAGAAGGGATTCTTACCATTTGCAACAGCATGGATGGAACTGAAGAGCATTATGCTAAGTGAAATAAGCCAGTCAGAGAAAGATAAATATCATAAGATCTCACTCATTTGTGGACTATAGAGAACAACATAGACTGATGAACAGGGACAGATCCAGAGATAGAGAAACAGCGATCAGACTGTCAATCCCCAGAAGGAAAGTAGGGGAGGGTGGGGGTAAGGGGAAGAGATCAACCAAAGGACTTGTACGCATACATATAAGCCAAACCAATGGACTCAGACAACAGGGGGATGAGAGCATGAATAGGGGGAGGGAGGGTTGGGGGTAATTGGGGGGATGAGGACACATTTGTAATACCTTAACCAATAAAGAAATTTAAAAAAATACAAAGTGGTATGTAGCAGGGCCCCACCCATATTCCCACTGTTGGCAATTCCTGGATATTCTTTAGAGCCGGCGACCGCCAGTCCTCAAGTGTCCTCATCTGTGACTGGGGAGAAACAGCAGTCACACTGTGATGTTGTGAGGTGTTGTGAGGTGTGGTGGCTGTTTTATTTTATTGATTATTTTTTCTTTCATCCATCCCCCACCGCCCTCCCCTTTGGTAACCATCAGCATGCTCTCTGTATCTGTTTTGTTTATTCATTTTTTAAAAATTCACATATAAGTGAAATCATATGATATTTGTCTTTCTCTGACTTATTTCACTTAGCATAATACCCGTTAGGTCCATCCATTTGGTCGTAAGTGGCAAGATTTCATTCTTTTTCATGGCTGAATACTAGTCCATTGTATATATGTAGCGCATCTTCTTTGTTCATTCGTCTATTGATGGGCACCTAGGTTGCATTCATATCTTGGCTGTTGTAAATAATGCTTCAATGAACATATGAACATATAGGAGTGCAGGTATGTTTTTAAATTAGTGTGTTGGGTTTTTTTTCTTTGAATAAATATCCAGAAGTGTTATTACTGGGTTGAATGACAACTCTATTTTCAATTTTTTGAGGAATCTCCATACAGTGTTCCACAGTGACTGTACCAGTCTGCATTCCCACCAGCAGTAGCTGGTTCCTTGCACCCCTTTCTCCACATCCTCACCAACACTTGTTGTTTGTGCATTTATTGATGATAGCCATTCTGACAAGGGTGACATTGTGGTTGTAATTTGCATCTCTCTGATGATTAGTGATGTGGAGCATCTTTTCATATGTCTATTGGCCATCTGTATGTCCTCTTTGGAGAAGTGTCTATTCAGGTCCTCTGCCCATTGTTTTTTATTGGATTGTTTTTTTAAATTTGGTGTTAAGTTGTACAAGTTCTTTACATATTTTAAATATTAACCCCTCAGCAGATGTATTATTGGCAAATATCTTCTCCCATTTATTAGATTGTTTGTGGGTGTTTTTTTTTGCTTTGTTGATATTTTCCTTTGGTGGGCAAAACCCTTTTTAGTTTGATGTAGTCCCATTTGTTTATTTTTTCTTTTGTTTCCCTTGCCAGAGGAGATATATCCAAAAAGATATTACTAAGACCAAAATCAAAGAATTTACTGCCTAGGTTTTCTTCTAGGAGTTTTATTCAAGTCTTACATTTTAAGTCTTTAATCCATTTTGAGTTTATTCTTGTATGTGGTGTAAGAGGGTGGTCCAGTTTTGCCTCTTTTGTCATAGATTTATTGACCATGTAAGTGCAGATTTATTTCTGGGCTCCTTATTCTATCCCATTGGTCTATACACCTGTTCTCATGCCAGTACGATGCTGTTTTGATTATTGTCATTTTGTGGTACATTTTGAAATCAGGGAGCGTGCTTCCTCTCACTTTGTTCTTTTACAAGGTTTCTTTATCCCAGATTAGCTGATATTCTCCACAAGAACTAAACCCCACGGGGGAAGGAAGGATTTAAAGAGAACATGAGCAGCAAGAATGTTGCTTTCCCAAAGGGCCTTCTGCTCTCAGTAGCTGGTTTCTTGCACCAGAAGCTGGAATCACCTCCCCGGAGCCTCACTTGTCTCCCCTGCCCCATGACCCACACCCCTGCTTCCTTCCAGCACATCATACACCCACAGGGGGGTCCTCAAGGACAGCGAAGGCCAATACCACTGGAGTGTCAAAGACGGAGGAGCCCCTTTGAGCCTCTGCTGTCGCTGTCCCTCTCCACACAGGGAGGTGGCCACACCATGGCTCACAGCCCAAGCCCTGCACTGGGCAAAAGACTTGGCATCAGGATGTCCATTCTCTCACACAAATTTCAATCCTGTTCTAAGGCTCAAAGTTCATCCACAGCAAGACCCATGTCCCCATGGCAACGCCCTGCCCGGACTCCATCCTAAATCCTTCCGATGCCAACATTGTTAATATACAAATTTTGTACATCTTTGAATTTTCGATTCTTTGGTGCTCAGCACTGTAACCTGATCAGAAGCCAGGAATAACCTCACACCCTGTACAGTAAACACCCCACTCCCAAGTCCCTGGTCGAACACGCCAACTTCAGGGAGAGATGTTATCTGCCTGGGCTAAGTGAAAGGCGAGGTGGCCTCCCACTTCCTTCTCCTCCACTTCCTGAAGCCGCCTGCCAGGGGGCATGCTGCTCAGGAGCCAGACCCCAAGGGAAATTCCTTCCTGGCAGCTCAGAGGAAAGGCACACGCAAGGTCAGTGCTGTTGGCAACCCTGTTCCCTGGAATAAACACACATTCTCTGTGGAAAACCACTTAGGATGTTCGCGGTGGAGAGGGGCGAAGGCCTCCCGCCTCTGTGTCCCCAGGGGGACTTTGAACGTCTTTGGCGCAGCCTGGGGAGCCTGAGGCCTGGTCAGGGGTCAGAGGCTTTGTGTCTTGGGGATAGTCTGGTCATACAGGGGTTAGTGAACTGGCCTCACAGCCCCATGGCCTTCCATCCTTGCGAATGTCAGGGACCTGGGCAAACTCATTTGTCAGTGCTGTGAGGTCCGCTGGTCTGACCCTGCAGGGGAGGTGCCGGGTCTCCCCCAAACCTGCCCAACGTCCTTTCCAGGGGACCGATGCTCCTATTTGGAGAGAAACCCACCTACTACTCACTTCTGTTAACTCTGTAAATACAAAAGGAAATACTTCTTTTGTTCTTGGATTGTTTTCAGTTGGTAAACTTGGTGAGCTGTCTGCTTAGCCAGTTGCCTTTTGGCCAGTTTGCTCTTGGTGACCTGACCTTGAGCTCACATGCTGCGTCCACAGGACAGGGAAGTGATCTCCAAGGAATGAGCATTGCTTCTTGGCTTCACAATCCCGCCCCCTAATTACTGTTCTGTTTCCTGCTTCCCCCAGACCTGGTCTAATGGTGCCTTTCCCAGGGGAGGGGACAACTCTGTCCTCTCAGTTCCTCAGGCCATGACCTTGGAGCCACCTTGGACGCCTCCCATATTCTCCACCCCACATCTAATCTGAGGCAAATTTGCTGGCTTTCCCTTCAAAATACAAGTGACTGCGGCTCCGTAACACACAGCCTGTAGAGCGGAGGTCTGGTCCTGCTAGGCCTCTGCTTGAAGGCCTCCAGGTCAGCAGAGACCTGAGAGAAAGACCCAGCTCCCGTAAAGGTTCATGGAGCCCATGTGATGCCACCACGACCTCCTCACCCTGCGCTGCCTGGAGTCCTTTTAGGCATTCTCTTGGCTACTCTTTCACCTCCTGAGTCTTTGCTCCAATGTCTCCTTCTCGGGAGGCCTAAAATACCCAGAAAAGATAACGAGGAGCTCGGTGGAAGCCACGCATCAGAGGTTGGGAGGACATGCGAGGTAGGAGGGAGTTAATAAAGCCGCGGGCTTTCCCTCAGTTGGATGGAGGCCACCAACGCAATCAGAAAGGAAGGTGGAAAGTCAGCCTCGACCGCCAACCCCTCGATCACAACATTTGGGTGTTTCAAATGGACCCTTTTGTCACTGTTCATTCTTGCACAGTGGTCCCTGCATCACCCAGTTTGGGGACCATGTCATCCTGGAAGCTGGATCGAGCTGAAATAAAACTGCTTAAGGCTCACCTAAACGTCAGGTTGCAGAGTCAGGGCCCTCGTTTTAATTATGAGGAAACTGAGGCCAGAAGGAGCGTTTCCCAGCCCCTGGCTTCCGTGGATGCCGCTCACCCACCCAGAGAGCCCCGGGGTGTGGCGCACTCGGGCTCCGTGGACTCAGCCCCACACACTTACTCCAGTCTCTCTTCTTCTTTCCGCCTCAGCTCAAAGTCCCGCTGCACCACTTCCCAGACGTGCTTGGCCTCTTCATCCGTGAGCTCGGAAAGGTCCAGCTTTTTCCCCATCGCGGCTCCTCGTCAGGCTCACACCTTGGAAAATCACAGGATCATAGCGTCAGCCCAGGAAGCCCGCGACGCTGGCTGACTCACGGAGCACCAGGCAACACCCAGAGTCCGGGTTCCCAGGCAGCCTGTGGGTACCTGGGCTAAGCACGCAATGAAGTGAACCTGTGTAGAATCCCCACACCCTACTTTTAAAAGGGATCAACTTCCGCCTCCTAGTCCTCACACCTGTACACCCGAGGGCCTAATTCTCTTTTCACTGTGGAGTAAGTGTCATGATGCCAAGGGACACCTCCTTCCTGTCCTAGGCCGAGCTTTGTGATGAGACCCCAGGTGTGATCCCAGGGTCCCGCCTTAGTGGTCCTGGGAGTCGGAACACCCCTGCTCCGGGGCACGATTTGTTGGATGAGGTTCGGCTGTGGAGACTGACCGTTTACAAACACCTGTCACTTCAGCAGGGCTTCCCTGGGGTCTGAAATCCATCTTCCCAGGAATGTCCAAGAAGGGACCAACCGTCTGCTTGCCTGGGGAGCCTTCAAGTCAAAGGGAAGACTCCACTGGCAGCTGAACACAGGAGCGTCTCCCTCAGGCTGCTGACCATGGAAGTGCTCCCTGGGGAACAGACCTCCATTTCTTGCGTAAGAGGTTAATTATGAAAAGTGACATGTTCCGAGAGTACCTGGGTACCACTTGAGGTGAAAATTTCCACAGAGATCCCAGGCTGTTGACTAGAATGGCCCCTGGCTTGTGCCTTAAACTTGATGGAAAGCAACTTCCATTTTCTGCCCGACCCTCAGGGTCTCCATCCTCAAGTGCAGTCTGACTATGAACCCCCCATGGGGGGGGGGCCCTGAGTGCCAGGATCATCCAAACTGTCCTCATTAGAGTTGAATTTAGATTCCGGACCAGAAAACATGAAAACAAAATAGATTTTTGATGTTCCCCGGAGCACACAGTTTCTGGGTTTAAAAAAAATTAGAACAAAAAGTTATTTGTTATGTGACTGGGATGTATTCAGTTCTGATTTTTACCACTTTTGAAAAAAAAAAAATGTTGTATCCTAAGAAGCTCATTCTTTGAAATCCTAATTGCAGAGCAGAGGAGAGTGCGTGACCATCAGCTGAGCAGTGACATCCCCCTCCTGGGGATGAGGCCCATGCTGGCTCCTGCCTGCCTACAGCAAGGTCTGCGAGGAACATGCTGAGACGTGACCGGGTGGCCACAGCAGAGGTGGGCACACAGCCGCACCCGAGCCCACGGGAACCGTGGCATCACAGTTCCAACAAGTTCTTAAAGAAAGTGACATGTGGCCCTGGCCGGCTTGGCTCAGTGGATAGAGCGTCAGCCTGCAGGGTCCCAGGTTCGATTCCGGCCAAGGACACAAGCCTGGGTTGTAGGCTTGATCCCCACTAGGGGGTGTGCAGGAGGCAGCCAATCAACGATTCTCTCTCATCATTGATGTTTCTATCTCTCCTTCTTTCTTCCTCTCCGAAATCAATGAATATTTTTTTTTTAAAAAAGGAAACTCTGTATAATAAAACAGTGATGTGGAATATGCATTTTGAAACATGCATCCCACATAGCTAAACCACGACCGGACTGTTGCTGCTTCATGGGCTAGACAGTACCTGAAAAAGTTTACCCAAGTGCTTATTTTTGGTTCTGGCCCGATGACAGGGTGAGCAGCAGGGGCAGGGAGAGGATTGGAGGGAGAGGGGCTCCAGGTTCAGACTTGGCCTCGGAGGAGGCTGTGCCATGCGGCAGGGAGGCGATGCTTTGAGGGCGCTGTTCCTAGGACAGCCGGGGTTGAGGGCCAACGGTCCTCAACCTGTTCTTTAGATATTGTGACCCTCTTCCCATTTAGTGGATTAATAACATGCTCAAAGCTTACAAAACCTATGTTTAGAAAATAATCTTAAATTGAATGAAGAACATGTTTGACTTCAGCATTTAAAATACACACCCCCCAATTCACTGGCATTTAGGGGCTGTGCTGCTAGTACCCCCTCTGGCTCGCCTCAGGTTGGGACATGGATGGGCACACTGCAGTAGGGGAAAGAGCCAGCCCTTCTGCTAGGCACAGCCTCGCCACAGGGCCTACGTGGGCTCAGGGAGGGGACAGCCTTTCAGCCCATCACTCCCTGCTTCCTTGCTCACCCAGGCCCCATCGCCACCTGCTAGCCTTGACCCACAACAGTAAAGGGCAGCCCACGGAGGGTGCAGGGCTGCTGTGGCGCCTGGTCTGCGGGGAAGCTCCCAGGGCGTGCGTGTTGGGAGGGCAGGCTCCATCCCCCGGGCTCTATCTGCCCCTGCCCCTGCCCCATTTCGGTGGAGATAACACCGAGTCATGAGGTTCCTGAAGAAAACACTCAGTCTGCGCCTGGTGCACAATGCTCAGAGCTAATCACACTTTTAATCTTTGAGCCTGTTCGCCTTCCCCCATCACGGAATAGTGATAATGCAGAGAAGAGGGGCTGACACAGAGGTGAAAGCGTTCGAAAGACACAGTGGAACTGGTTTTGTAAAAGGAATACCCTGGACCCAGAGTACAGAATCTCAATGGTGTGTCGTCTTTATTGTTAAAGGTTTGAGTTCATACTTTGGCTGAATTAAAGGAAATCTGGGCGGGGGTTCCTCCTTCATGACACTTGGCTCGACCACATCTTGGGTGGCTGCTCCCTAAGCCTTGGGGCAATGGTGATTATGAGCGGTCACCGCCTGAGCAAATAACACCAGGGGGCCAGTCACCGTCCCTCGTCCCTCGTCCCTCGCTAAGTGCCCAGCTAAGAGTGGCAGGAATGCCCGCTGACTCAGAATCCAGGTGTGAGGTGCTGTTCTTGCTGATGGAGGTGTGGGCACAAGCCTGCAGGAAGGCACAGGTGTCAGTTGTGGGGTCTCTGCGTTCACCTTTCTGGCTGTTTCCCAAATGCTGCCCCCAGAGCTGGGCCTGCTGCCCATTGGTAAGAACCAAACCCTCAGCCCTCATCAGCTGCAAAATGAGCACATTCCCACGGGAAGTCCCTCCCCCCTGCAGGTGCACCGGCACACCTGGGGTACAAGAAGAGGCTCTGAGGTCTCTCCTGCAGCCCTGACCCTGGGTGGGCACTCTGCAGCCTGCCCACTCCCTCTGCCCTCCCAGGTTCCTCATTTATACAAGGACACAGGTCCTGCCTTTGTAGTGAAGGACTCAGCTCCAGCTTCCTCAGCAAGGATGGGTCAGCATCCAGGCTGAGGCAGCAGGATGGTGGTGGTGGTGGTGGGGGGGGGGGGTTTGAGTGTCAGGAGCTGGCTTCCCATCCCAGTTCAGGCACGAGCTGGCCCTGTGACCTGGGACAAGTTCCCGGGTCTCAGCTTTCCCACCTGTACCATGGACAACGGTTGGTCGGGCTCCCGAACCTCTCTGGCCCTCTCCAGCCCTGTATGATGCTGGGATGTTAGAATGGAAAGGGGGGGGAGGGTGGTAAGAGGAGGGGAGGGAGGGGAGACCTCTTCCTCCAGAGGTTCCTTCTAAAAGCATGAGATAATTAGACCTAGAAGACTGACCCAACCGCAGGAGCAGCCATGGCATTCTCATCCAGGGCCACCAGAGCCACCTTTCCCACCAGCCTACTTTAACCCCCAATCCTCCCACCAGACCCACTCGGCAGCTGGTAATTTTCCATCGCTAATGCCTTAAATCAGTAAGACCCCTGCCTGCTCAGCTGGGTGCCTGGCACTGTCCTCGCCTGCGGGCCAATGGCAGGGCTCAGCCCCCATGGTCTACAGGCTCTGGTTCTTTCCCTGGATCTCACCTCCACGGGCTGGGTCAGGCTTTGCAGGCAGGCTCAGCCTTTGTGGCTAGTGGGCTACCAGGGGCCTCCCCTCTCCCCATTATCACGCCAACCTCTCAGAAAGAAATATGTATGTAAGATTAAAACAAACAAACAAACAAACAAACAAACAACACACACAAAAGACAACAAAGATCTAAAAGCCCCAAGCCAATTGAAAAGGAAGTGGGTTTTTTAATTTGGCTAAGGTCTGAGCCGGTGAAATCTTTGGGGATTTATAAGGAGGGCACGGCTCACAGACTCTCCCCATTTCTCTACAACAGGATGGATGGACCGGGATGGAGCCTGGCAGCAAACGAAAGAGGATTTGGGTAAACCCAGGGCTTTGGAGGTCAGGATGTCTTGTCCCCTGCCAGGACACCCCCAGGGTCCTGACTCCAAGATCTGCAGGGCAGCAGCCCAGGAGGAAGTATTTACCCAGGCAGCCTTGGGCCCCAGGGTGTCCAGCCCAGTGAGAATCCTCTGAGGTCCCAGCCTCAGCTCAGTCCACCCCACTCACCCCCAATAGGGTTTCTAATTAAAAGCAGTTTTTCTCAAAATGGCCTGCTGATCAGAGTATCCCGATGGGGTTTGGGGTTCAGGGGCCGGACAGGATTTCCTCACCAGCCTGGAGCGAGGCCAGGGGGTCACTGGGGGCGTTTCCACACCATTATAGCTGCACGCTTCTCCGCGGACGCTCCCTGAGCCTGGGCCACCAGTCCTGGGCACTGGCGCCCAGCCGTTCCCTCTTCTCCCCGCACTCACCAACTCTTTCCCGGCCGTGCGGGCCCTGCTTTGGACGAACCTGGGCAACCTGGGCGTCTGGTCAGGGCGCACTGGGGCAGCAGGGCGCAAGGCACAAGGCAGGAGCTGGACTGCCTGGGCCTGGCGGGGGGCGTGGAGGTCCGAGTGCTGCCCGCGGGGTCACGTGGGCTGCGCCCCGCCCAGCTCCGGGAGCGCGGGCACCTCGAGGTGCGGACCTGGCGAAGGGCCCAGCAACCCCAGTGCCCGCGCGGGAGGCGCCGGTGCAGGGCCGCTCGCTCCTCGCCCCAAGCCTTGCGGGGAGGAAGGCGGCGGCAGGAAAGGGCTGAGGCCACAGCTGGCGAGTCGCGTGACTTTGCGGGCGATGCGGCCGCGGGTCCGGCGCGCAGAGCGAGGGCGCCCGCTCGCCCGAACGCTTCGCGGAGCGCGCGGCACCTCGTTCAATCCCATCCCAGCTCTGCAGGCAGGACGCTATTTACTCCCGGTCTACAGAAGGGAAACTGAGGCTTGGAAAGAGCCTTAGACAAAGACACGGGCTCAGTGGGAAGCGGGACTTTGAGCCCAGGGTTTCATCGCGCAGATCCCGTGCCCCTCTCCGCCTTCCCTCCTGCCTGGCGTCAGGACGGCCCTGGACCGGGAGCCCACAGCGCCGGGAGCCCCTCCACGGAGAGGGCACCGGGTCCTGGCCCACCAAGGAAGGTCCCGCAAGTCCCGGAGTCGCGCTCGGGGCGGAGTCAGGATCCGCGCGCAGACGGGGCGGGGCCGGGCCTCCTCCAAGCCCTGCGCTGCCCTTCTCACGTGCAGCCGCCGCCGGCAGCTCCCAGGGCTTGCACCTCCTTCCAAATCCCATCTTCCCTCTCTCCTCCGGACTTGGGCGCAGAAGGGCACTCTGTCTCCCTTCCTCTCACATGCCATTAAAATAAAAAAATTAAACAGAAGTACATCCCTTCCTCTGGAACTACTCTTGAAGCTCAGTTTCCATGTCTGCACCATGAGGACAGAAATACAACGAAATACGGTGCTGTTCGGTGTACGGTTGTTATGAGAGGAAACTAAACTTCTGGGACTGTTGTGCGGGCGGGAGCACTGGAGGTGAACTTGCGTATTTGAGCCCCCAGCAGCGCATTAGGATGGAGGCCGAACCAAACACCCTCCACCCGTCCGTGCAAACCCTGGAGGTGTTTCCACGACCCCTGTGAGTGGTTCTCAGGTCTTCTGTTTCCTTACCATACAATTCACAATTGCTTGCGAAGTTAATACCATCGTTCCAAAGTTGGCATTGGAACTGTAAGTTCCTTAATGGTTGACTTTTGCTGTGGTTGTTAATCCTCTCCTGAGGATATTATTTTTGTTGTTTGTTTTTTTAAGGAGAGAGTGG
Organism: Murina feae; assembly: GCA_004026665.1. Taxonomy (NCBI): domain Eukaryota; kingdom Metazoa; phylum Chordata; class Mammalia; order Chiroptera; family Vespertilionidae; genus Murina; species Murina feae. The sequence goes on from PVJC01006513.1 coordinate 40,005, forward strand.
AAGGGACGGGGAGAGACACACAGAGAGAAACACTGATGTGCGGGAGACACACTGGTGGCCTCCCACACGTGCCTCAAGCGGGCAGGGGTTCGAGTCTGCAACCCAGGCATGTGCCCTTGACAGGAATCAAACCCGTGACCCTTCAGTTCGTGGGCCAATGCTGTAACCACTGAGCCAAACCTGTTAGGGCCTTAATGGTAGATTTTTAAATTTTTTTATACTTTAGTATTTATTTATTTAAATTAGCATCTTTTTAAAGATGCATAAAATGGATGTAAGGTGATATATGATAAAGACATAAGGTAAAGGATACACCCAGTATAAATGAAAAGTCAGATTCGCTTATTCCTATTCCTCAGAGGCAATCATGATTAGCAGTATCTGTGTTTCCTTCTGCAGTCGTGTGTGTGTGTGTGCGTGTGTGTGTGTGTGTGTGTGTGGTTAAGCATGTGGGCTCGCCAAGCAACTGCAAGAATTAGACGCAGGACTGGGTGTGTCATCCTGGCTGTGTTTACAGAAATCCGCTCTCCTGCTCCCTCAGGGCAGGTGGTGCTATGCCCAGTCCCAGAGTTTAATGGTAAGGATGCCAGTGTAGGTTTTCCAGAAAATAAGAAAAAACAGGCTGTCCAGTTAAACTTGAATTTTATAGAAACAATGAACACAGTTTGTTTGTTTGTTTTTTTAGCATGAGTGCATTCTAAACATTTCATGGGTTATACTTATCAAAAACATGACTTATTTATCTGAAATTCAGATTGAATTGGGCATTTGTATAGAGCCCAGAGTTGTAATGGGAACACCCTGCAAAGGTTTCCTGTGCCAAAGTCAACGCCCTGATAGGTGCCCTGTGCCCTGCGATGGGGATATTTGGGTGGATGAGTCTGAGTTTGAACCCCTTGATTCCCCTGACCCCTCTGGGCACGGAGCAGCCCCTTTCCACTTCCCAGAGGTGCTGGTGCCAGGACACTGTGCGAACGCCTCCCCTGAGAAGGATGTCTTACAATAGGATGCTTGTTCCCAAGACCTGTCCCCATCTCTCCTTGTTTCCTCTAGGACAATGGCTAGGGCAGGTCTCAGCAAAGCCCAGGTGGGAGAATAAAGTTCCTGCTCTGGGAATAAATGGCATCTTCACGGACACAATCGCGGTCCTGGATACGGTGTATCACCAAACTCAGGGGAAATGTGTGTGCAGATGGACCTCAAAGATGCTGCATTGAGTTTACTGATTTGGGAGAAATCTCCTTATCTCAGGACTTGTCTTCCTCGCCAGGATGCTTGGAAATTATCCCAGTACACTGCTGAGATAGCTCTGCAAAGAGTGGGCACAATGCAGACGAGGTGCAGATGCTGCAGTTGCCTGGCTAGAGCATGGAGTAAGAGCTTAAGCAGGCTTATGGAGCAGGAGCGAGAGATTGGATGTATTACGTAAGACCAAACACTCCACCAGGGCTCTGTTCCCTGAGGGCTAGAGGACCCTCCCCTCACCAGCCCCCTGAGCAAGTGACCTGGAAGGCTGACAGGTGGGCCCGAGGCTCGGAGCATGGGAGGGTTCTGCCCAGGATAGGAAGACTGGAGACAGAGGTGTGGGACCTCGGGAGTGGGAACCATCTGTGAGTCTTGCATCTCATGTCAGCGCTCACCAGAGGCTGTCTCCTAGACAAGGGACACTGAGCGAACAGTGTGCTCTGGACATCAGCCTCTGTCCTTGGGACAGTTGAAACTTCCTCTCCTTTCTTCCCTCTTGCCTGCATGCTGAACCCCGTCTACCTTTACTGAGGATACAGCAAAGGGGGAAGGTCAGAGGCATCCTCCTGACATCACCAGGACTGGCGGCCTCCGTGCTAATATCTTGTCCCTCTGGACATCCTGCCCTGGATGTCGGCTTGAGAATAGGCAGAGTGGACTTCGCAGGACGAAGCCTTATGGTCAGGACAGCCTCAAGCCAGCTTCTGGTCATTTTCTGCCGTGACTCCTCCGCACCGACAGAGGGCGAAAGAGGCAGATAGCGGGGGTGGGGAGGTGGAGGAGGGGGGCGCGCCTTGCCCAACCTCCGGGGCGGCAGGGCGAGGGGTGTAACCCCCAAGGCTGACGCGGGAGCCCAGCCTCCTCTGGGAGGTATCAGTTTCCCCACACCCAACACGGACCCCTTCCTGCTCTCTGAGTTCTGAGCTCCTAGGACAAGGCGAGCCTTTGATGAGTGCAGTGTAGTGCTGGTGAGGTCTCCGTGCTAAACGAATGAGATTTCCCTGCAAGGCCAGGTCTCGGTCCAGCGCGAATCATGTCCGCTGGCGATAGAGATGAGGTCGCCTACACCCCCTCACAAGCGGGACTCCGTTCTCCACGCCTCCCCCTAAGTCTACCCACCGCCCCCATCTGAGCCTGGATCTGGACTCAAAGGCTTTCCGTTTGTGGCCAAAGAGCTTAACTCAAACGCACAATTAAAGGCAGGCATGCGGTTTCTGCTGGCGGCGAGTCTCCCACAAGCACGCAGCGCCCCGCCTCCGCGTCTGACCCGCGGGCTGGGGCTGGACCATGACCCCAACCCCACGAGGAGCCGGGGTGGTGCAGGAAGACCTGGGATCCAGGCCCTCAGCCCCCCAGTCCTTCTTACCTGGGACCCTTAGGGGCCTCTTGACATTAGGCTTGGCTGCATTGAACTCCTCCTTGGGCCTCGGAGCCCCCGGTCCTTGCACTAGAAGGCTCTCAAGGAAAACGGCGCTGCTACCTGGATCGGTAGAAACCTGGGCCTTTAACCCCAGACCTATGCCTACGTCAGGTGTCCTGTTCTTTCTCCCTTCCCATGTTAGATTCCGAATGAAACCAGACGGAGCCAGAAGGGAGTTATGGAAGTCCAGCCTCCATATGAGCTTTTATCCACAGAAGTTACTTGAATGCTTATTTTGAGATGTTTTAATAGCAAATTTTACAAAAAGATCTCATTCCTTGGTGCCCCTGCCTGGTGTGTTGGTGGCCCATGTCCCGGCATGCAAGGTCCTTAGGAAGCCATGTCCTGGCAGGGTTGTTACTCAGGACCTACTGGGAGCCACACCAGCGCTTTGCATCCTGGACTTTCTGCTCCTGGAGTTCCCCTAAGGGAGTCCTTAACTTCCCAAGGAGGGGGAGTCAGAAGTGCTTGGACTTCCCTCTGGCCCATCCTAGAGTCAAGATCCTGGCTTGTAGTCCATTGCAGCCCTAGGGCCAGGAGGATGCAGAGGCCTCTGGGGGCCTCCAGGGATCCTGCCACAGGGATCCTCCCATAGCTATCACCACAGCGCCTGGGTCTGAGGCCAGGCCAGGCTGCCCCCTCTCTACCCACCCCCAATGAGCAGCTACTGCTGGGAAATCTTTCTGACTCCCAGCTCCTTTCCTTCTGGCCTGAGCACAGGTGGCCCAGTTCCTGCCTTGGGCCGGAGCAGGAGGCAGACTCACTTAGGCCACAGAGGCAGGGGCAGTGGGTGGGCCAGGGAAGCCTGGTAGGGGAGGGGGCCAGACATTGTTTCTCGGTCTTAGAGGCAGATGGATGGGACCTGGGTCTGCGGTTTCCTAGGAAACAATGGGAAACTGGCTGTCTGTGTTGACGGCTGAATCATCTGTGGGTTGTGTGGTTTCTGGCCTGCGCTGTGGCTGTGGGAACATGTGCCCTGGGTTCTAGGCCATTGAGTGAGGGCTCTGTAGAGAAGTATTTTGAGAATCTCTCCTCATTGTCTGTTCACACCCAGAACCTATGACTGAGGGGCTCCCGGGTGGGAGGAAGGAGGGTGGAGGGTGGAGGCTTAGGCAGCTCTGGGACCTCTGCCTTACACCCTGGATTGTGCTCCATCTGGTCTGTCCTGTGCTCCAGCTCCACCCAGTGGGACACTGTTAACCCCACAGTGAAGTGAGGGGCTCCCAGTTGCGAACAAAGCCCACACTCTTGTCCTGGCCTCATAGGGGCCAAAGCAGCTTGCCCGGGCTCTCTCCTGTTGCTTCTTCTAAGCCCTTCCTTCCTTCCACTGTTCTCAGCTGTAACAACATACTCCCTGGGTCACTCTTCTCTCTAGGACTCATGACCGGACCCCCTCCCACCTCCTCCTCCCCGGGGGCTGAGCCCTCAGTGCGGGATCCCTCTGCATCCCTCTGCGCTTCCTTTGACCGTGGAGTGTAGCAGACAGTTACTGTGGGAGCTCCCCTAGGAGTCCTGAGGTCACAGGCCTGACCTTGAAATCTGTGCCTGGGGGTGGTGGTGGTGGGGTCATCCGGAAACTGAGGGAAGAACCATTGTCCCATTGTCTGAGATGGTAAAGTCTGCAGGAGCCCGATGAGCCTGCTGGCCTCTGTGTGTCCAGCTGCTTCACCAGGTTCCTGGGAGAGCTTCCTGCTGAGACTGGGCACACTCAACCCCTCCTTTAATGACAGGCCCCCCAGGCCAACCTGACTCTGTGTAATCAGCTCAGTCCCATGGTCCTCCTGTGCCCTCTACTGGCCAGAGGGGGTTACTGCGGCTGACCCTGCAGCCCAGGGGCACACTCAGGAAGAGCAGCCATCGCAGACCTGTATCTACTGACCTGTCTGTCCACCCTGACCTGGAGCCTGCAGCAGCCCTGCCTGTGCCCACCGCCAGGATCTTGGGTGGCTGTCAGGAGGCAGCACCACCTGATCTTCATTAGTTCTGCAGCACCTACAAGGGCAGATGTCTCTGTCATTGAGCAGACCTATGTGGTGGCCTGAGTGCATTGTGTTTATGCTTATGCTGGAGGGCTTGCCACGTCTCTAGGTGTCTGGTTTCAGCTTGATGGTCTGTGGCTGATTTCACAGGCAGAGTGATCTCAGACATCTGGATGCTGGAGTCAGCAGTTCTGCCAAAATGTCCCTCGTGTCAAATCGGGAATGGACGTTTGTTGGACCGAAAAGCACTCCTCCTGGGGCTTCTCAAGGCAGGTGTCCATGCCCCCCAGGAGCGTGGGTGTCCCTGCGTCCAGCCAGCTGGTCCCCCAGCGCTCAGCCTCCCTCCCACGCCTCATCCTCCCCCTCTCTCAGACAAGACACTTGTTTCCAAGCTGAGCAGCTCAGTTGTTGCGAGTTTATTGCAAAAGACCTAGAGGGAAGCCGATGGCCGCGCCTCTCTACAATTCCATCTTAACTGAATTGGTCTAGTATTCCACCCTGTTGTTTAGTTTGGTTCTTTTCTTTCGGTCCTATGAGTGTTATCTAAGCTAAGGCCTCTGGCTGCTAGTCTTTCTAAAGATTTCCGTCATTGGCTCAGCTGCATAGAGTTAAAAAGACTTATCACTAGTGTGAATTAACTTCCTTCCTTCCTCCCCCCAGTTTCTTCTTTTCTATTACTACTTGTATTAGTCACTAGGACTTAAACAACAGAACTTCATTTTCTCAATTTTAGAGGTTAGAAGTCCAAGGTCAAGTTTCCCATCACTTTCTTTCTGGCTGAGATGGCCACCTTCCCGCCTCCTCAGTGAATCTGCAGAAGGATCTGTGGTCCCTCGCCCTCCGCCTATCAGACCAGGGCCTGTCACTTAAAGCCTCATTAAACGTTATGTACATCCTTCTAAGGCTTGCCTCCAAATGCAGTCCCTGTGAGGGTTAGGGTTCAATGTGAATTTTGGGGACACACATGCAGCATTCAGTTATTAACACTGCCCATCTGTTCTAAGATAAGAATAAAACACAGCATTCAAATAATAGCCCTTCCTCACCCTCCAGGTGAAAATGCCAAAGCTGTTGTTTGAGACAGCAGTTTCCCCAGCTGAGAGTCTGTGCAAGAATCCAGGCTAGCAGTGAAGGCTCCATGTGTCAAGTGGAGTGCAGGTCAAGGGCAACCAGCCCCACATCAGCTCTAGGCCTTGTCTTGGTTTGTGTCCCTGAGCACATTTGGTACAAATACTTTATTTTTGGAGGAGACCCCAGGGAAGCCCCTATGAGAGACAGAGGAATTAACTCAGGGAACTGAGGTGATAAAGTATTATGACGTCAGTTACTACCGTGGGCAACTTGAATCCTGCCTGGGAGTTTCCCAGCCTGAGTTGAGGGAGGTAGGATTTTACCCACCAACTCCCTGTCCATCAGAGAGGAGGCTCCTACCAGCGGGGAAGATGCCTCAGGTATAGAGTCTTGGGTAAGTAAGTAGCATTGCAAGAGATAAATGCTAGAGGGATCGCACTGACGACCTCCCTCCCCGATAGCTCCTCCTGTGCTCTGTGTCCCTGGGGCCCACTGGCCAGGGCCTCTGCTGAAGTGTCCTGCCCTGGTTGCCAGATCTCCAGTTCCCTGTGACTAGAGCCCTACCCTACCCCCACCCACAGTGGGAGGGGGGACCCCTGCTGAGCCTTTCCCATGCCCCTGCCCAAGGATTGCACCCACGCCTTGTTCTCCAGGTGTGACTGGGCTCAGGACCATACATGCCACTCTCTTGTCTCAACGCACGTCCCAGCTCTGGTGGCATCTTCAAAGGATATGAGGAGAGTTACATAGGCATTTAGTTCAATTTATTTTATTTTCTTAAAAAAGAATGAGTTATGATGTAACTACCATAATCAAGACTGTATCCTATTGACAGAGGGATGGACACATAAATCAATGCAAGAAAATCGAGAAATCAGAAATAGAACACAAAAATGCCCAACTGATACTTGCCAAAGGAGCACAAGCAGTCCAACGAGGGAATCAGAGCCTTTTCTACAAGTGGCGTTGGAGCCCTTGGACCTCTGTGGACAGAGAAATGAACCTTGACCTAAACTTTACACATTAAACTAAAACCAACTCAAATCATATCACAGACTTAAACAAACTAAAACCACTAAACTTTTAGGAAAATAGGAGAAAATATTTTGGACCAAGGAGTTAGTTGCCTGATTTGACCAAAAACACTGTTCATAAAAGCAAAAATATGGATAAATTGGGCTTCATGAAAGCTAAAACCTCTTTCTCTGTGAAAGACTAAGACAGTGAAAAGAAAAGCTACAAACAGGAGAACATATTTGCAAACGACACATCCAACAAGGGATTAGTAGCTAAGGTACACAATGAACTCTTAAACTCAATAGTAAAATATCCCCATATATCTAATTAGAAAGTGGGCTAAAGATGCAATGAACAGGCCCTTTTTTCCCCTCAAAGAAGACACACAGATGGTAAAAAGCACCTGGAAAGATGTTCAACATCATCAGTCATTAGGTGAATGCAAACAAAACCACAGTGAGATATTGCTTATAAGAAGGGCGAAACCGAGGAGAAAGTCTTTGCTGGTAGGAATGTAGAAGCGACAGTCCCTCTGGAAAAGAGCATAGCAGTTTCCTGCAAAACTCAACATGCTCAATACCTGGCTCTGTGATTGCACCACTCGGTATTTTATATCAAAAATTTGAAAACGTATATTCACAAAATAACCTGCACATACATAGTCATAGGAACTTGACTTGTGTCAACCTTAAACTGGAAACAACTCTGAGTCCTTCAGCGGGCGAAAGGTGAAACACGAAGGTTCATCTATCTCTTGGAAGTACTTCTCAGGAATAAAGAGGAACACACTTGGTACAGGCAATAACTTGAGTGGATCTCAAGGGAATTTTGCTGCCTGAACAAGGTCACTCCAAAGGTCAATTACCCTGAGTCCATTTCAATAGCCTTCTGGAAGTGACATGTTTATAGATGTGAGTAGGTTAGCCGTTGCTAGGGGCTGGGGATGGGAGAGAGAGGGACGTGGCTGTGGCTATGAAGGTATCCTTGTGATGGATCTACACACACGATAAAGTTGCATAGAGCTAAACACATACATACGAGTGCAAATAAAACTGGTTAAAATCAGAACAAAGTCGATGGATTGTATCAAGGTCAAGTTCTTGGCTGAGATATTGTATGATAGTTGTGCAAGATGTTGCCACTGATGGAAACTAGGGAAAGGCTTTTAGGGTCTCTCTGTATTATTGCAACCACACGTGAATCTGCAATGATCTCAAAGTGAAAAGCTGAAGGAATGAATGGGTTACAAGAGAAATAAAAACTGCACACGTTTGGAGCGCCGTCACCCACAGCTGGAAACAAGGCAAACGTCTGTCAACAGGTAGGTGAGTAAGCAAAATCTGGTATCTGTACAATGGACTATGATACCCCTCAGTAAAAAGGGATGAACTTGATGATACACAGAGCAGCCCGAGTGCCTCTCACAGACCTCATGGTGAGTGAGATGTCTGACACCAAGGAGAACATAGAATGTGGTTCTGTTTATGCCAAACTCCGGAGAAGACAAATTGAATTCAGTTTAGGTGAGGACTTCACCGGGCCTGGGGGTGGGCTTTGACTAAGAGGGGGCATGAGGAGCCCCCTTTGGGTGATGGACATGATCTATGTTTGTTTAGGTGGTAGCTACATGGTTGTATGCATTTGTTGAAACTCATCAAAATGTGTTCTTTAATATCGATATAGGTGTACATATTTATCTAAACCCATCGAATGTATACTTAAAATGAGTTCAATTTGTTGCATGTAAATTATATGCGATTCAAAAGAATAGGTTTTGCTAAAGCGGAATGGGTTTTTGGCCCAGTGTCTGGAGCTGGTTACAGATGGCAATTTCCAGCATAGTTTCCCATGTTCCGATGGACAACTGGATGAGATTTAGCTCGTTAAAGATTTCTCTGTGCTTTGTAGATAGTTGAACTCATCCCAGCTGGGCCTAATCATCCCATCCCCCGTGACTCCTGTGATTCATTACCCATTTAGAAGTGTCCCTGGAGAGGAGTTTTTGGCTCTGGGACCGCATACATCAGTGTTTGCGGTCAGACCTCATTCTTGTAGCTTCTAAGCTCAAGGAGAGCTCCTGCAGGATGAAATCAAGATGTTATTTAGACAATTTTTACAAAAGGGAAGCTTGCTGTTGTGGCTATGGGAGTGGCCACTGGGATATCCCTTCAAGAAAGAACTTGCTAGAAAGCTGGAGGAGCGAGCGTTCACAACAGCCTTCAGCTTCAGGACCTGCAAGATCCATTCTGGGATCTGAACCGAGGCTGGTTCTCGTTGGCAGCTCTGGACAAGTTCTGGGCATGATGGGGGTTGGACTCTGACTGTTTCTACTCAGTGTGGGCCCTCTAAGAGCTGTTTCAGCACAGCCCCACCCTCCCTCTCCTTCCTCGATAGTGTCAGACCTCCTACACCTCAGCCCCAGGCTTTCTCCTCCTACAGCATTGCCTCTCCCTCTCCTCCCCCTCTCATGGGCATTGCCCCCTGAAAACACCTTGCACCTGTAACTCTAGCCTGGCCCGTGCCTCTCAGGAGATTGGATGCTACATACTTGCTAACCTCTCGTTCCAGCCATATCCAACCAAGACAACAGAATCCACGTTGCTCATTTCAAATAGAAGCACAACGCAGGGAGTGTTTCCACAGGTCCTGGAAAGAGGTGAGAAGCGGAATACGGAATAAGGCAATGAAGACATTAGTAAGAGCAGGAAGTCACTCTCCTCCCTAGGCCTCAAGGGACAAAGAGAGGAGGAGGTGTTGCTGGGGCCCAGATCTCTGTCACCTGGAGGATGCTGGAGTCACATCTGGTGGGAGCTGGGACCCCAGAGGGATGGACTGGTGGGTCCCTTGTAGTCAACTTGAGAGAGGGAGGGAGAGAGAGAGAGAGAGAAAGAGAGAGAGAGAAGAGAGAGATTTCTCCCCTCCTGTCCCCTCCACCAGTGCCTGCCCTTGTCTAAACCCACCCAGAAGCTAGAAGCCAATGGGACGTTTCTATTTCCCTTCAGGATAGGGCAGAGGAGGGACAGTCAGGATGCGAATCTGAAAGAAGACAGGAAACGGCTAGGACACCTTCCAAAACCTTCTACCACTATTCGCTGGAAAGGTCATTGCTAGTGGATGTAGGTGGGCGCTGGAGAGGCGATGGGTGGATTCGTATGCGATCAAGCAAACCCAGGAAGATATTAACGGCAGGATCTCGGTGGTGGAGATACAGATTTTCACTGCAAAATTCTTCCAACTTTGCTGCACGTTTGCACATTTTCATGATATTGTAAAAATATACCCCCTTTAAGTAAAATTTTCATCTTTCAGCGGGGAGAGGAGGGTAAATTTCTGGCGTAACCATCTCTGCTTGGAGCCCTCTCTTCCTCCTTCTGAGACGACAGCGAGGAGCCAGGTAGGTGACCCCAGGTCTGCAGCGTTCAGGGTGCCTCTTCCAGCCCTGGGTCAGGGTGGGGCGGGGGCACCCCTCAGCCCACAATATGCCACCTGTGTCCCCCCAGGGCTTTAAGCTTTTTGGTTAGCTACTCACACTTAAAAATCTGAAAGATTCTCACAAAAGTCCAAATGGCCAACTTTTCTTTGAAACCAGAAGGCCCTGCAGCGAGGGTCTGCATTCCCCCAAGGCGACAGTGGAATAGGGCTGAGCCGGCTGCCCTGCCCAGTTCACCACAAGCTCCATTGCTCCCTACGCAGGCCCCCCCGCCAGGGGGCCTGCTCTGCTCGTTTCGGTTTCCTGTCATCTCCTGATCGCAGTTGCACTTAGGACCCTGGACTCATGGGGACACTTGCATTGATAAGGATCGCTCCACAACCTTCCTGTGCCTGAAACCTTCGCTCTCTAATGGCACATGGGCCCCTTCCAGGCAACACTGAGGGGACTGTGCCAAGGTGGGTTTCTAGAAGGCCCAACGCGGCCTCATTGGCTAGGTGCTCCCGGGCCCCAGCGATGCTTTTCCTGACCTACGTGTAATGATTCCAGCCGCTTATTCTCTGTGAGTCCAGGCTGTCTCCCACGTGATCCTGAAACTCAGTGTACGCAGAATGGCCTCGGTGTCCGCTCCTCTCCCAGAGCCTGGATCCTGCCATTTCTGATGCCCCTGCTTTGGTGTCTTTTTGGGTTTCAGTACATCCCCACTTTGCTTGTGTTCATTCAAGCTCACCCAGAAGAACCCTAACCAGTTCACACTGCAGGCCCCTCATCAGAAATGTGGTGTGTGGCGCGAGGCAGCGTCATGCTGGAGAGAGAGGCGGGGCTTCGGGACATCCTGCGCTGCCACACTCAGGATCTGTCACTGCCACCGACCGACTGTGGCGATTTCCCCTCTGAAGTGACCCGATACCTTGGGGAGGGCATCGTGTTGTTCCAACAAGGTTGGGAATAGGAACAGCAGCAGCAAGAACGCCACCCATATTTGCTGAGCGCTTCCCACGGGCCTGGCACACTCGCGAGCCAGCGTCGTGGTCACATGAGCGCTGTGAGGGAGCTCTTGGGTCTCTGGCCATGCTACAGGGGAGGAGAGTGACGTTCAGAGACGCTAAGTCACATGACTAAATGCCCCACAGCATGAAGCGATGGAGCCGGTGCTCAAATCCGGGTCCATTTGACACCCACAGATATTTACTGCTGAGTTGTTTCTTGTTCTTTTGGTGAATTAATCCCAGTCCCTTCCACCTTCATTTATAGGTTGAGCAGTTTTGTTGTTCTTGGGTTTCTCCCTGGTTTTCCATCCTTATGCTAACATGAGACCTGAACAGGGCCCAGTGTTGTGAAAAGGCTACACAAGTCCCCTTGCTCAGGGCAGCCAAGTCTGCCTCCCTCCCACAGGGACACTGTGTGTTCTCCTGAGTAACTAGGTGGGAACCAGCAGTCGCCCCAGCAGCCTCCACCCTCGAGAGGAATGAGTTCCTCTCTGCTCCAGCCAACACCACATAACACGCTGGAAGGAGGACGGGGGGCTGGTCCTGCTGTCACCCAGCCCTTGTCTTCTGTGGGTCAGCAGTGCCCACCAAGTCTTGGAGCTGAGGCCCCAGGACACAACATGGTCTCCACACCCAGGCAGGAGCAAGCAAGGAGCTGGGTGGAGGCTGTCCTGGTTTATATGCCCACCAGCAGCGAATGCAAGTCCCTGCTCATGCCCACCAGCACAGGGGACCATCCGTTAGAGGAACTCAGTGATGTGGCAGAGACGATGAAGACTAACTGAATAGATGCCCAGTCCTGACATTTCCCAGCCTCCCTTGTAGTAAAGTTGGGAGTCTTGGGAACAACCCCAGCCACTTAAGTGTGGGCAGAAGTGATGTGGCAGCAGCATTACAGTTATTTCTTCCACCTGTCCTCTCCTCTCCTCTGCCATGATGACCTGGAGACCACAAATTGCAAATGATGTTAGCTAGCCCCAGGGTGGAGAAGAGCCAGTGACCTGTGAGGAGCCACACCCGCTAATACTTCCACCTGTCCTAGTCCATTCAGTTGCTCTAGAGAAATACCAAAGATGGGGTCTCAGGAACAACAGACATTTCTTCCTCACAGTCTGGAGGCTGGCAAGTCCAAGATCAAGGCTCTGGCAGAGTCCTTGTTTGGTGAGAGCTTCCTGTTTTTTTACTGTGTCCCCATGCATCAGAGGGGGCAAGGGAGCCCTCTGGGGCTCTTTTATAAGGGCGCTGATCCCATTCATGAGGGCTCTGTCCCCATGGCTTAATCACCTCTCAGTGCCCCCCACCAAATACCACCACACTGGGGATTAGACATCCTGTCCACAGCACCGTCCTGCGCGATTGCCTTCCTGTGCTGAATCCGAGCTGGCCCCGACTCCCTTGCACCAGCAAAATGTGGCAGAAGGGATGCTGTGGTGGTCATGGACTGAGGCCCTAGGAGGCCTGGAAGCCAGTGCCGTCCCACTTGGGGAGCCCCAAGATGCCATGTAAGAAGCCCAGCTGCCCTGCTGAGCTCACCAAGTGAAGAGGGAGATGTGAACACTGCACAGAGAGAAAGGTGCCTAGTGTTCTGGACACTCCCCTCCCTCAGACATCGAGGGAGCCATGCTGGACGCTCCAGCTCAGTTGAGGCTGTAGATGGCAGCTTCCCCAGCCAACATCAGGCAGAGCAGATACTGGGTTTATCGCCCGGGTGAACCCAGTCAAACCCCAGAATCATGGGTGGGTGATAATCTAATGGGTGAAAATAAAATCCATCTATCTATCTATCTATCTATCTATCTATCTATCTATCTATCTATCATCTATCTATCTATCTATCTATCTATCTATCTATCTATCTCTCCATCCATCCAATCCTTTTCAGAGCTTACCATGGGCCAGGATCATATCAGGTAAAACAGTTGTGGTCCTGCCTTTTGTTGGAAATAGTTAGTGAACACCGTCAAGCCCTGAAATGCTCAGGTTTGATGATCAAGTTCTCTCCTGCACACACAAGGTAACAGTAATAGTAATGGCCACTGTTTGTTAAGCTCTTGTTTGGGGCCAAGCTGTGTAACATGTGCTCTGCATACTTTCTGCCACTTAATCCTGCCAAGAGCAATATAAGTTGGGAAGTATTCTGAGGTGAGGTGACAGAGGCTAGGCGAGGTTATGGATCTTGCCAGAACCAAAGCCATGACCACCCACTAAGTCTCATTGCCCCACTCTTGCTCCTGGAACCCCTCCCCACCTCTGCACCCCCAGGGGAGAGGGGCTCCTTTGTCCTGATCTGTATATCAGAACCTACTTTCTCAGAGAAGCAACACCAGCGATGATGTTGAGGGAACTGGGCAAGTTTGACTGGCAATGTCATACACTGCCAGAGGAAGAGACAGCTCTGGATTAACTTCATGACCATTGAATCCATTTTCTATGGGAAAGTGCATCTCAGTCCGAATGACTGACTTGGAAATACAGTCCTGGAACTCAGCCTGAGTATAAATCAGGGACTGTCTGTAATTCTAAAAATTGTTTATTTTGAACATGGACCTCCCTGGACTTTCCTCGCTCTGGTTCCGTCTCTTACTCACTTTCTTCTTTTCATGACACTGTGCAAAGACTTCCTGTTCTAGGCGATTGGTAAAAGCTGCGCTGTCCCTGTGCAGAGCGTATATTTCTGGAAACACCCCCTGGAGAGGTATTTCATTGCTATGGAAAATGTAATTCTGTTTTCCTAAGTGACGGGATGTGTTTACGCAGGGACTCCGAGTGGACTTGGCCTGGCCAGATGGTGCCGGTTGTGCGCTGTGCAGCAGGAGTGCTGACCTCTCAGGCCCTCCCTCCCCCAGCCACATGACTAGGTGAGAGGGGGTCTGGTCGGACCTGCGGCTGCCTGGTGTGCACATGCTGAGCTCTACACCAGGGCAGACACATGGTCTGCTCCTCTGGACGCCTTAGGTGGCGTTTAAGATGGAAGAGGGCTTGCTGGACTAAGGTTAGGCACTCCCAGCCAACTGTGAGTCATGCCTTTTTTTAGCAGCCTGCTCATGCAGGTGGGCCAGGTGTCAGCTGACTGCTCCCCTTGTGGGCATCCCTGTTTCCTTTGTGGAATGGCTGGACAGCCGGGGACTTGCATTTTCCAGCAGACATTTCTGTGCATGTGACTCTTCCCAAGGCTGGCCCTGGAGAAAGGAAAATTAGCCATTTCAGAAACTAGTGAAATTATGGCAGAGACAGGTTTTGATCGGCTGTGTGGGCTCTGCAAGGCAATGGGCTGGAGCAGGAATGGCAAATACCAAGGCACTTCCCACTCCTCCACTTATTCTCTGAGAGGCAGACATGGCTGAGTGGTCAGGATGCTCAAGGGCCGTGATGAGTTAGCAAGTCTGTCTCAGCATGTGGGCTGAATGGGAGGTCATTGGGATGCAATTTAGTTATTGTACAGAACTGACTTATATCTTTTGTATTGACACTGGATGGCAGGGCCTTCATGAGATCCTGAGACCAGGGTCCCTTTCATAGCCCCACC